>JAKUCV010003299.1:0-93926 GCA_028386065.3 Turnera subulata | reverse complement strand
TCGCATACAGTGTTAGTGAGTTTAAGTCTTCCGCTGTGCATGTTTTCATTATTATTGGGCCATTGGGCCGGGTTGAGATGGGCTGTTGAGCCCGAGTTTTTGTTGTTCGCACTGTATGCTTGGGCTGATTTTTGTTGGGTTGTCACAGTTCCGGCCTGTGTTTACTGTGTACGGTAAATTCGGGTCGGGGCGTTTCATTAAATTAGAGACAATATAAAGAACAATAAAGTGAATTGGATCTTCCATTCACTGGTTTATAGTTTATCATCTGGTATCCGGAGCTTTGTCCCGGCTAATCTGGTACGACCCGGGTCGCGCACTTGGATATGGTGGATGAATCTCTCAATGGAAATTTTTTTGTATAAAAGGAGTCGCTTAAGCGGAACCAAATCGCTTACCAATTGAACCAACCACATTGGTCGATCTTCCATTCAGTTAATAAAAACAAAATTGGATCTTACATATGCACACTGTAATAACTAGGGTAACATAAAAATTAAGAAATCAACAACATCTACTCCACTCATGATTAACCGTGTAATATAATATCAGTAATAATAAAATTAGCAAAACAAGTAAAGAAAAGAAGAAACGACCCAAAAATCAGACAGATACACACAATCTGTCTCCCACACTCTTTTTATTTCTAAAATAAAAAAGGCCGCTTTTTAACAACAGGTTTTCGGACACTAGCCGTCCCAAGCTCCCCTTTTTGAACTCTCTCTTTTATCACTCTCCACCACCCCTCCACATCGCCGCCAACCTCCGTCCACCACCGCTGGCCGCCGCCTGGGTGTTACCCTTCTTCCTTCCTCTCTGGGTTCTCTTTTCCTTAGAGCCACCAAATAAACAGACAAAAGAGAAGGCGAAAAGATACAATCTTTAAACAAATGCACTCTTCCAGATCTATCTCTGCAGCCTAGTAGAAAAAAAAATAATATAGAAGAAAGAAACACTTAAACAATTAGTGATTAGTAGAGAGAGAAACTAGATCTCTCTCTCCCTCCCTCTCTCTCTCTCTCCAGAATCACTACAAGTTGGCTTTATAATTACAAAAAGACACCCGAGGAGGGGGGATCATATAAATGGGTCAAGATAACTTCACAGCACAGAAGAGAACCAGCAGCGGCGGCGCCGGAGGAGCCTTACCCACTACCACCGCCACCGCCAACGGAGGAGGGAGAGCAGCAGGAGGAGGAGGAGCCCGAGCAGCCATGTCACGTGGCAGGCAGATCCACAAGACCTTCAACAACATCAAGATCACCATCCTCTGCGGCTTCGTCACCATCCTCGTCCTCCGCGGCACCATCGGCATCGGGAACCTCTCCTCCTCCGACGCCGACGCCGTCAACCAGCACCTCATGGAGGAGGCCCGCCGCATCATCGAGGAGATCCGCTCCGACAAGGACCCAACCGACGCCGACGAGCCGCCGGAGCCGGAGTTCAACCCTAACGTCACCTACACCCTGGGCCCCAAAATCTCCAACTGGGACCAAGAACGCAAGGTATGGCTGGCCCAAAACCCTGAGTTCCCTAATTTTTTCGCCAACGGGAAGCCTCGGATTTTGCTGCTCACGGGGTCGCCGCCAAACCCATGTGACAACCCGATTGGGGATCATTATTTGTTGAAGGCTATAAAGAACAAGATTGATTACTGTAGGATTCATGGGATTGAGATTGTGTATAACATGGCCCATTTGGATAAGGAATTGGCGGGTTACTGGGCCAAGCTCCCTATGATTAGGAGGTTGATGTTGTCTCACCCGGAAGTGGAGTGGATTTGGTGGATGGACAGTGATGCTATGTTTACTGATATGGTTTT
This sequence comes from Turnera subulata, assembly GCA_028386065.3. Lineage (NCBI taxonomy): Eukaryota > Viridiplantae > Streptophyta > Magnoliopsida > Malpighiales > Passifloraceae > Turnera > Turnera subulata. The sequence continues at coordinate 92,104 of JAKUCV010003299.1, read as the reverse complement.
CGAGATCCCTGTCTCCAAGTATGACAAGCACAACTTGGTGATTCACGGGTACCCTGATTTGCTCTTTGAGCAGAAATCCTGGATTGCTTTGAACACAGGGAGCTTTCTGTTCAGGAATTGTCAGTGGAGTCTGGATTTGCTGGATGCCTGGGCTCCCATGGGTCCTAAAGGGACTGTGAGGGAGGAGGCTGGGAAGATATTGACCGCAAATTTGAAAGGGAGGCCGGCATTCGAGGCTGATGATCAGTCTGCTTTGATTTATCTGCTGCTCTCTCAAAAGGATCAGTGGATGGACAAGGTTTATGTTGAGAATCAGTATTACTTGCATGGGTATTGGGCAGGGCTGGTGGATCGGTATGAGGAGATGATTGAGAAGTATCATCCTGGGTTGGGTGATGAGAGGTGGCCTTTTGTCACGCATTTTGTCGGCTGCAAGCCTTGCGGGAGCTACGGGGATTATCCGGTGGAGCGATGCTTGAAGAGCATGGAGAGGGCTTTTAATTTTGCTGATAACCAGGTGCTTAATCTGTATGGGTTTGGTCATAGAGGATTGTTGAGCCCCAAGATCAAGAGGATCAGGAATGAGTCTGCAACGCCATTGGAGTATGTAGATCAGTTTGACATTCGCCGTCCGGTGCATGGGAATAGCGGATCAAAGAGCTAGTGACTGGAAAATTTTCTTTACTGTGTTATATCTGTAGGTAATGTATTCCCCAGGCAAAGTCAGGTTAAATTGGAGAAACACGTTACATTTACGTTTTACTTGTTATGTTCGTCTTGGATCTGCTTCTTAGGAAGAAAAGGGATAGAATTCTTTTATTAACTTTGAATTGTCTTGTTGCTGTGTTTGAGTAATCAACGAAGGAATTACATAATCAAAGAACATGTTTTCCTTTCCCATTTCTGCCTTTATATGGAGTACTGTGCTCTGGTTGAGTTTCCTTCCCTTTGGCTGGCAAATTATGAGATTTTATTGTTCTCTAGATTTGCAATTGTATAGAATTGCTCTGAAGCCAGCAGAACATATATTGTCTTGATTAATCACCCTAAGCATTATCTGGACTTTTTTTCCTGTGCTATTTTGGACAGTCCATTTATGTTATTCCCTGTAAAATAACGTCTGATAGACTATGGTGAACAGTACTCTTACTGGAAAAGATAGCTAGTGAAAGCAGGACGTGGTACTTGTGTAGCTAAAGGCATGAAAGCTTTACAATGCTGATGCTGCCTTCTTGCCAAAGCCTTCACTTTTCATTTTCCACCTTTTGGATCTTAGTCCTGCAGCTGATACATCATACATTAGTCTCTGGGTTGGGAGCTTTTGTTGATACCTCCTATATGGCTCTGTTTAATGATTCAAGCTCCATTGAGTTTCCCCAAGCTTTGCTATTCTGCTTTATTTATGGATGATTGCATGCCGCATGATTTCTGGTTTCCATGCTTCGTCCATCTACCATCCACATTCTGCTAATTGTGTTCCCCGGGTCTAACATGTTTGCCTTTGCCGTCTGCTATGGATCTACGTGGTATCATTTGACACTGCAGTATCTCTTCTTGAAGTTTTCTGTTTTTTCTTAGATAAAATCCTGTCTTTGTAAGACTTGCTGCATTGAGTAGCTTTAAGCGCTCTGTGGGGTTAAGAAGTGAAACCAGGATTTGGAAGTTTTTAGGTTATGTGGAATTGTGGATTACTTTCGTGAATGCCATTTTGTCCATTGTCATGATGTAGATGTTGGGAGGTCAATGTCTTAGGTTTGGATTAAAATAACTCGTGTACAGTTAACTGAAACGCGACATGGTTACCGCAAAAGCTGAACTTTTTGCTTTGAAGCCTTATTGGGACAACCATTGCAGAGACACTTGGGGTGCTAGATTCTAGTTAGAAAGCGTTGTAACTAAAATGTGTAAGGACATTGCAAGAATATCTCTTTTTTGAATAAAGGTGACTATCTTGAGTGCCTGGTTATTTGGATGGAATTTTGGTAACACTTTAGAAACAAAAAGTTTCATTATTACGACAAGAAAATATGAAAGAAATTGTTTCATCACGCATTTTAAAGTCCTCAATAGTTCTAATAAAAAAAGTGCTTCATAGTTTAGCAAGACTATTCCTTCCATGGTTGGAAAACTACTACACTATCACTGGCTAAGCATAGCAGAGCTCGTCACAACATTTGGTTCATATTTAGTACAAACAATTCTGTTGAACCTTAAAAATTAATCCATTCCTAACAAGCTCGTCCAACTCCAGAAGTCCCCAAAGTCCAAACAAATGAAATAGCAATGAGGAATATCGTTGATTCTCCATTTGCGCATCTTAAAAAGCTCACCACATGGTGGCCTTTCATTCTTCACATCCTTAATTTCTCTAGCCATGAATGATGCTTGCGGCACTCAAAAGTTGCGATCCACTCCTTTGAGACAAGGACACATTGTGCATTTTCACTTCAAAGAAAACGACTGCATGACATTCGAGAAAAGACTTGCAACAATGCCTACAATGCACATTTTTGGCACTGCTTGTAATACCATACCAAGAATACAGAAGAAGCTGACTGACTAGCCCCAATGAAAGACTACATTTTGTTTATGCACTTCAATGAATAACCATCCCCAAGATGCCGCTTTCAGTTCATTTAGATGTAAGAGCTTTGTGGCGAGCAATCAATAGTTCATTCATTTGAGCAATTTGATTCAAGAGTTGAATAATCTTCTGCAAACAAAATCGAACCAAAAACAAGCCATAATAACTAAATGTTAGAACAAAGACCAAGCATATATCTTCTTATAAGCATTTTCACAAACACCTTCCACAAACAATTACAAACCTCATCTTTCTCTCTGATAATCCGCAGCAAATGGCCCACTCTCTCCCTCCTCCGCCACCGCCGTATCAGTCTCGCGCACAGCCACCACGCCACCACCAGCACCGGCCACCTCAGATTCGCCAGTGACCAAAACACCCTTCCCTTACCAACCCCACGCCCCCCGCAATTGTACCCGAAACAGGACCATACACTACCAATCCTGGACCGCAAGATCTGCAGCGCAAAGACCCACCACCCGGGCACCGGCAGCACCGACGGGGCAGACGGAGGAGAAGGGCGGTCGAAATCGGACGACGAGGAGGAGGACGACGGCGAGAGAGGGGACAGAGGAGGTGACGGAGGGGGAGGAGGAGAGGGAGATTTTGGTGGGTCGGGAGAGAAACTTGAAGGGATGAGATTTTCATGGTTGCTGGGAGGGAAGATGGAGAAATCATCGTCACTGTCAATGGTGGAATGATTAACGTTGTTGCTGTTGTTGTTATGGTTATTGCTAAGGTTATGGAGAGAGATGTCTCTGTCTTTGATGACAACCATGGACAACCATTGTTTGGAATTGGGTTTTGGTTGGGCGGGTAAGGAGGAGGTGTTGTGGTGGTGGTTTAAGGAGTGTAGGTTTTGTAATAAACCTTCAAGTTCTAGATCATCGCTACCACCCAAGTACATGTCGGCTTCCACCATATTTTTTTTTTATGGAAAGAACTGCACAGCAGCAAAGGCCGCCGATTCCCAGATAGAAGAAGAAGAAGAAGAAGACAGCCCAAGTGTTAGTTGGGTTTGTTGGGTTCAGGGTCTGTTGTGTAGCCACTAATTCCGTCCGTTTCAGTTTAGTCTAGAGACAAGAGAGTGTGCATCTACACTTGGTCAAGCGAAAGGGACTACCCTTTTTTATTAGGAAAATTAATGCATTAGAGTATTGACTCTTTTAAGAGCCAATTAATTATTTCTGATCTTTATTAGCTAGATTTATAGGGGCTGCATTTACAAATTTGTTTCTTTTTTCTTCGGGTGACAGAATATAATGTCCTTAATCCGGGCTAATCTTTTTTTTTAAATTATTTTTTGCCAAAATCAATTGAAGGCGTGAATCTTCTGTTGAGGATACTAAGATTAAAACTCCTAACAAATATCGATTTTGGTCTACTTTTGGTGATGAAATAATGTATTAGCTTTACAAATTATGTGACTAATTGTACTTGGTACATATACAATACAACATACATACATATACATCTTGAGAATCGTTTGGGTAACTATATCAATTTACTTTCTCGACAAAAAAAAAAAATGTTTAGTAAATAAGAGGTAAGAGGAGTATCACCATTTCCTTACATACTTTTGTTCATAGATTGGGCATTGTTACTTAAACAACTTTTTTTTTTTTGAGAAACTACTTAAGCGATTGTTTGTAACAAGAATTCTATCCACTGTTTTTTTAAAACCCAAAATAAATAAACAATCTTCGGCAAAAAAAAAAAAACCATTAGATGATAGATTGCTAATGTATATATTATGTTCAATTAATGCTCACGATACTAAACAAATGATCCTCCAAGAAAAAAACTGTTCAGGGATAGTTGGTCTACAGTCAATGGACATGGAAGCAGAAAGAATTCTGTTCTACCTTGGTTTTCTTTTTCTCTAAATGGAACTATACCCCTGAAGTGGGTGAATTAGGATGGCCTGGAAAACTAGCATCTCACGTGACTAACAAAAGACAGTCTATAAATGACCAGAAAAAAAAAAAAATCACACACTATGACACCAGATAAAATTGAAGAAAAGAGGGTGAGGAAAAAAAAAAGAAAAAGCAGCACTTAAATTGGCACTGCAGAATCTATACACAAGACCAAATATGCAACCAAAACTTCAATGTCCCATTCTGCTTCAATATATGTGCACCATAATATCCTTCTCCACCAAAACAACCTTTTCTCTCCCAAGCAACCTGGTCTGTGTACTCGAAATTCTTGAAATCCTGACGTGGCCTATTGTTACCTTCCTTGAATCTGTTGAAGCCGAGAGTACACAGGAGAAGCAACAGATAGTTCAGAGTCATCCCCTACAGAAGAAGAAGCCTGTGAAGGAGTAGTAATAATACTCTTTCCTTCTGCCTCCCCGAAAGGAATATGAATTACGCTCCTATCTTCTGTCAGGCTAGATTGTGAGAAAGCATCCTGAAGCTGCAAAGCATACTCTAAGTTCCACAACACATCTCCCATTCCTGGTCTATCAGCTCCATGTTCTGCTAAACATTTCTCTGCTGCTTCCACAAATTTCTTCAAAGACCCTGGACAGATGCTCCCTGCTATTCTAGGATCGACAATTTTTTCAATCATTTTCTTCCTGCGACAGTGCATTACCCAGTCAGCTAAGTTTACCTGTTCCCTTGGTAGTGCAGGATTTATAGCAGGCCTAGCGGATAACACCTCGAAGAGGACTACGCCAAAGGAGTAAACATCAGATTTATCCGTGAGTTGCTGTGTCCTGAAGTACTCAGGATCAAGATATCCGAAACTTCCCTTCACGGCTGTGCTTACGTAACCCCGCTCCATTGGTGCACATTTTGAAAGGCCAAAGTCTGATACTTTAGCCACAAAATTATCATCAAGAAGGATGTTTGTTGTCTTCACATCACGGTGGATGATCCCAAATGCTGTTCCAGTGTGGAGATAATGCAGCCCGCGAGCTGCACCTATGCATATCTCTAGCCGCTGTTTCCATGACAATGGAGGCTTGTTGGTGCCATAGATGTGGTCGCGGAAGGGTCCATTGGCCATGTGCTCATACACCAGGATCATCTCGTTTTTCTCGTCGGAGAAGCCGATGAGGGATACGAGGTGGCGGTGCCTTAGCTTGGAGAGCATTTGTATTTCTGTCTGGAACTCGTTTATGCCCTGGTCTGATCCATGGTTTCCTCGTTTTATGGCGGCCTTAGTTCCATCTTCGAGGACTCCAAGGTAGACTTTTCCAAACCCACCAACTCCTATCACTGCCTTCTCGTCAAAGTTGTCTGTGGCGTGTTGCAATTCGCTCAGGGAGAAGAACCGGCCTAGACCCATATTAGAGAAGTTAGTGGAATGACTACTCTTGCTTCTCCTGGAACTCAGGTAGCTAGAAGATCTTCTTGAGCTGGTCTTGCTAGACTGGAGGAATTGTTTGCTGGAGCTGTTTGGGAGGAGCCATGAGGAGACGCTCTTTCGCTTTTCATAATCTCGAGGAGGAGGACTCTTGTGTGATCGAGCAAATATAACTGCAAGGACCAAAAAAGCTATCACCCCAAATCCAATCCCAACTCCAGCTACTATCTTCATTTTCTGCCAATACCCAAATGACTCTGCACTATAAGAATCATCCAAGCTACGCATGGTGTCACTCATCTTTATAACCTCAAGACCATTAAGAATACCATTAGGCGTGCCTGGCTGATACCCGGAAGGAGGGCCAATCTGAACCATGATGGAACCATTCGTTACGGACTTGGAATTGATCACTAAATCTGCGTAGTATGCTGTAGAGAGGCTTTTGGTTATCGAAGAAAGGTCAAGACTTGAGACTCCCATCAAGTCATTTATGTACACATTGAAGTACAACTCATTAAGGCTCTTGCTTACTATGTCACAGAAGTGCAATCTGATGAGGTAGGAAAATCCTGGATCCACATCCATCTTCCAAGTGAGGTTGAAATTGGATTGCCGGGTTCTGGAATCTGCCATTTCTTCTGCTGTAGCATAAACGAAAGCAGGAGCAATATATGGAGTTGCGCCCTTTGCTGGGTATTTGATGGTACTAGGCCTAACAGATGCGGGCTCAGCCCCTTCAGGAAAGATATTGTATGCAGTGTCAGGTATCCATGTTCTTGACAATGTATCGTTCACTGTAGTTATTATTGGTCCTCCAATGTTCAACCTGTAAGACACCTGTAATGCATGCCCAAGTATGCCAGTGAAAGTTCCTCCTTGAGGAACTGTGGATGCTGAATCGGAGATGAGCTCATCAGGTGCAGACACAAATTCTAAGGCGTTAATGAACCCAAAGGAATCCTTTCGTGGTTTGAAAGTGATGGAGAATTGTGCCTTGTTAGCATTGATGAGGTATTCCTTGAACACAACTGCTTCGCTACCTTTCATGGAGAAACCATGTAAGAGGACAAATTCATCGCCAAGAACATCAAAAACAGCACTTGTAAGATTGTATGCAGGGTGAGGAACAGCATAGAAGTAAAACCGGAGCCAATGCAAACCCGGATGATAGACATGAAAAGTGTACTTTGCAACAGCAGGGAAAATCCTTGCACTGCGGCATAGAAGGAGGGCATAAGGAGTAAAAGTAGAAGAGGCATTCACCGGAATGGAATCAACAGAAATTTGGACTTGTTCAATGGTTTCAAGATAACCCCTCGCGGCAGAATCTGATTTGAAGGTCCTCCCATCGTCTAGCGTTCTGTCTTGTGATGATGATCCGCAATCAAGTAAATAATTATCAGGAGGAGAATATGGAGTTTCCAGAGAAAAAGAATTCTGGTCATCTTGTGCGGATGTTAAGCTTTTGTGGGTGAAAAGGAGGGTGGAGAAGAGGAGAAGGAAAAGGGAGGAGACCGGTCGGGACCTTTTGGGCCGATGAATCTCTCCTCCCATTTTTTTCAGGCAGGAACTCAAAATGTGGTGTCAAGAAGGTGGTGGTGGTGGAGGAGCAAATGTTGACATAGATGGTTTTGCTGCCAAAAGCAAGACCGGTCCAAGAAAGAAACAAGACTGAGAAGTGGATGGTGATTGGTAGGATTTGAAGGCAGGAATTCCAAGAATTTGAATGTGATGAAATGCTGGTGAAGTTAGGGATTGGAACAATGATAGTTGAGAGCAAGTCATGCATGGACGTGCAGGGATGTTTCTGTTGGGAAAGTTCTGTTTCCTGTTTCTGTTTTTGTTTTTGTTTGTTCAACGGATGAGGAGGGGGTGGTGACTTGGTAAGAAAAAGATCCATCGAGGATTAACTAATAGCGAGCTATGCGTTGTACCTTCGAAGTCACTACAAATGAATCTTATTATATATAACACACTCAAGACCAAACTAACAAGACAAATTGATACCGAATGTACACACAAAAACTATTATTAATTTGACCATCCCATGTCCTGAATTCTTTATGTTATGTTCGGGTAGAGAGCCACTGCAAGTAAACTATTGAAACATTGTCGAATGATGTGTTTTGTCATAGACCATTAGACGTGGTTGAAGATACTAGAGGGCTACCCATCACCATCCACTTCTAAGTCGGGCATTATTTTTTTGGAACAATAAGTCAGGCATTATTGATCACTCGTTGTGCTATAACACAAAAACAATGCTATTTTAAGCCACAGGAATTTATTTTTAAGTTGTCTGGACAAGGAGGTGAGGTGAGTTTGATTTGCACTGTTGATAGATTGGCAAAAAGAGGAGGAAAGAAGACAACAACCCTTGCAAATGAAGTAGGGCAAGTGGGTTACTCGCGTTTCCTGCAAAAGCTGATCAGTTTGTGTCAAGTTCCTTGCATGTTGAACGTCATTCAACCTGGGAAATTGCAATTACAGGGACGAGAACTGCTGGGATCAGAAGATAAGTACCATTCTTACAAAATTTGACTAGCTCATTTGTTACAATTTCTCCTGCAGCTGGAATTACAGTTTTTCTCTTTCACAGAATTAAAAGCAGAAAATGTATCTTTCTATATTGATGTAATGTCGGCTTAAGACAGGTATTACAAAAGAATAAGGATCCACAGTAATGAGGACCAAAGAATATCGCCTGTGAATGAATCTGGTATTTATAGCATCCATCTTTCTAAAAGAATACAAGTATAATCATTGCACCCTACAGCCCTGTTCAGCTGCTCTCAAATGTACCAATCCTCGACTTATCCTCTGCAAGAGAAAATTAACAAAAGTTTAGAAACAAAAATTAAGCGAATGTCAGACTGATATTTATATGACGCTAATATTGACCCTCGCACGTAACTTTGACATTAGCCACGTTCAACAGCATTTCAAAATCTTTTGAACCCTATCAATTAACTCCGGCACCAAAACAGCTAAAAGAAAAGCCACTTTGGGCGGTGCTGCCTAGCAAACAAAGCATTTTTAGGTCATTAGCCAGAGGAGCAGAACCGCTTGCCATGACACTACAAACCATTATTGGCACAGGGAATCTAATAATTGAGGTTCCACAGAAAACTATGTGTGATTTGCATAATTATCCATGCATCAAATGAGAATCAACAGACAAGTAGAACATTATTTTATCTCCAGACCAGGTAAAAATTGAGCTGCCATGTTAAGGTCCTTGTGAAGAAAACAATACCTCTCTTGTATCCCTCATGCGCAGGAGCTCCAATCTTTCATGAGGCCTTTTGTCCGATAGAGTAGCAAGCTGCAGCCAAGCAAAATTTAGAGAGTAAAATGACTTGAGGTTATGTCTTAACATGCATCAACTACGAAAAAATCAATAAGCATACCCAGAAACTAAAACGCTCAGGATCCAATGGTGTGGGCATCATTGCCTCAACATTAAGTAGTTTCTCAAGTCGTCTGCGATCTGCATTGACAGCCTTCATTAATAATCCAAATAGAGCATTGCAAACATCCAGACGGGAAGATTGAAAATGAAATTTTACTTGGTTATTTTTCACAAGTAAAACCATTTATAGGGTCCATGCCATAACTCTCAGTAACCAAGGGTTAAGAAGGGGATTGAAATCTCTATAATGATGCACTTATAATGGACAGATGGAGAAGGAAACACCTAAGTCCTATCTAAACACACACCATAATGTTTGTTTACATAAAAAAATGACAATACTCCATATAAACGTATAGAACCATTTTTCTCCATAGCGCAGACTAGCACAAGTAGAGATGTACCAAATTGGCACAGAGGAGCCTTTCATTTTAAAATATACGTTTTGGAAAAGAACTCTAAGATCTTAATCTATGTTCATGACTGGATCTGTAAATTTTCATTCGAGATCTAATTTATTGGAGCTAAAGCAAAATATTGTTACAATAAAAGTGAACCAAAAACTTATTCGAAGGCTAGCATCATCAATTTTGGTAACCTTTTTGTGGTGTTTTCTATCTTCTCTGGCTGTGCATACCCTTATGGACCTTATTATGGTTCTGTTTACATTTCTGTTATTAATAGTAAAATCGGCATACTTAACAAAAGAAACATCATCAATCAGGCAGTTTTATACCCTGTCTTGCTGCTTCTTTTGCCCTCCTTAACCAAGCTTGAGCATACTCGGCAGCACTACTCGTAATTTCCTTCAACTGGAAAATCCAAAAATTAAATCACAGGTTATTGCAAACATGCAATAAGAATACAAATCGTAAGGCACGAAGCAGAAGCATACTTCTCTCATTTCTGCCTGTTCTGGTGGAATATCCAACACCCATTCTACCTCTGCAACTCGGTAACTACAAAAGCAATTAAAAGGCATCAAGGCTATTCACATAAAAAAATAGTAACTAAACAAAACCAAATAGCTCAGAGTTGATGTCTGAGCCCAAAATGATCATAGCAATGGCTAAAGGAGAACAAGCTCACCCATCTTGATCCCAAGCTCTAAGGATGCGAAATCTTCTGCGGCTTTCAACCTGTATGAAATTGTTCTTTGTCAAAAGTACAGGCAATACAAACTAGAGGTGAAAGAACTACCATTTCAAATACACAACACAAACAGGAATGCACACATGGAAGTTTCAGTGACGCCCATGTCATACTACTACTTTTCCATTCTTTCTTCCTATTAGGATATTTGGGGTATACTACAAAAAAGTTATTAATATCGAAGATCTGAACTACTAAGCAACCACTTTCGGGGGAATAGAATCATGACCTGCTTCCGTGTCATATATTTCAAGGAAAGTTTAATCTATCTTCTTATGTACACCTCATAACAGTTCAATTAGAAATATGTCCAAAATTTAAAACGCAACACTGCAACCCAGCACTTTCTCTTTTTTCATCCACCATCAGTCACATAGAGCTCACAAAATTTGGAATCAATAGCTTATCTTTTGTTCGTGATTATACCAAAGACAGACGTAGAATTTTGTTTTCTGCTAGAGGACAGGTATCGGGTGGGGGGGTGGGCAGAGGGCAGAGGGAGGTGTGGGGGTGTTGTTTTGGGATAGAATGATAAAATTTTTTACCTCTAGATAGAAACGCCCATCTGGAAGTGGCTCACACCTGCAAAACAATAAAAGCAGATGAGTTAGGAAACTGGAACATTTGCACTCACAGTTAGAAGAAATCTTAGAAGATGCAACACAGAACTCGGTAATCTCCACTTCGCATGCAAAATCAGCCAAGGAGCCGGTATTGGAATCAATGATAACCTACAGATATCATAGTTTGAACACAGAAAAGCATAAGCAAGGGGGTATTGGTCCATCTGACCACTAAGAAAGATAAGGAAAGAGTGTCCAAGAAAATAATATACCATTCCCATGCGATGGTTTCCTTCCATGATTCTCCTGACCTGTTATTCCAGAACAAACACATAAATAATGTTAAATCTTGTGCCCAAAGACAGGAAACAGTTGAACAAGTAGGACATGCACAAGGTCTATGGCCTCAAGATATGTGTATTCATGTATTTATCTGTGCATAAATGGCAGGTAGCACACTGCATATACTCGGTGTACAATTCGGCAAATTTAAAGTTTTGAACATAGAAAAGCTTTTCAGTTCCTTCAATGCGCCGACAAAACAAATACACAAACACTCTGCAAAAAGACAGTAACATGGAGCTTCATGTAACAATTAGCCTGGCAAGCAAGCATTCCGAACTGGATGCTGCATAGTCTCCAGTGGTTGCATTAAGCTAAACTGGGTGGGCCAAAATAAGAAGTAACAGGTTTTGAAAGAAAAGGTAATGCAGAGTCCTTGGATTCAATTGATTAGAATCTTAAGAGCAGAACACTTATATTGCCCTTTCTCAAATTAACATATCCCCAAGTCAACTGATCGTAAACACATAAAATGGAGCTTCATAGAAGTGGCAAAGTACTACTTTCTTCGCTTTCTAGAAAGAGGCAGACCATCTAAGATCACCCAGTTCATTGAAGTGATGTTTCCACCCTGTAAGCGCATGGCTTCTCTGAATATAGTTGCAGCTCTCGTACATCACCGTCTAAAAGTGCAAGACAGGATACAGACGAAATTTATGTAACTGGCACTCACATTTTATCCGGATATGTGTCATATTTTGACCTTGTTTACTTTCCATAAGACATAGCGGCTTGTCCATAAAATCAAAAATTAACCACCAAACTCACCATTAGTCTGTATCGTGGTTCAAATATGTGAAGTGGAAACTTCTGGCAAGGGATAACAACGTCCATAACAAAAAGAGGGATCAAATCAACGCCAAAGTTTGTCACACTGTCATGCTCCGACTTCCTTTCAGCATATTCCTCGGGGAAGTTCTTCTGTATAATGTTGTTGAGAGTCACACTGGTAACAGTTGAAATAGATGTTATGCAATGGGGAAACCATAAAAACCACAGTTTGGTACTAAATAACATATGATACTCCACTTTCGTGCTTTCAAAATCAAATATAGTTGAAACACAAACACAGAATGTACAAAGTTTATTGAATCACAATGTGTTAAAAAGCCTTGCAACAATGAGGCATTCCAAAATATCGCACGAGTTTCTCAATGATTGCTTAAAAAAAATGACAATAATAATAGTGACAATTCCATCAAAATGTTCCCCATCCAAAACACACTAACTAAGGTCCTCCTATATGCTTGAGATCCTGGCAAGGCCTAGAAAGATATTAAGGAAAAGGGTAACCTTCTTCCCAACAAATTCATTTTTGTTTTACATGGCTGAAATTTTTTTGACAATCACATCTATCTGCATTGCCTAAATCTCGTCGGTAAGAGCCACAACCGCCTGCTTATCAACTCAGAAACTCAATTTTACATGCAAAAATTACGAATTAAATGAGCAAGGTTTCTTCCATACAGATGCACACAAGGTCTTTGCACGTTATCAGAAATTACTCACCTGATTGCACAAGTTCTAGGACTGATAAAGAGCACGGTTCGACATAGTGGACATTTATTACCTAACAGTTTGCACAAGTATCATTAGAGAAAGGACTAATGAATTGACTTTTCTGAAATATTGAAAAAAGCACAATATCCTAACCACGATCCATTGACTGCAAGAGACATGAACGGCAAAATGAATGGCCACAAGGAGTGGTAACAGGTTCAAATAGTAACTTCAGGCAGAGTGTGCAATCAAAGTCATCAGTTCGTTCTGGTTTACCAATACTTCTGTTCATCAAACTTGCCATGATTTTCTCCAAATTCCGAAGACAAGCTTGAAGGCGGTTGCTACATATCGTCAGAATAATCAGCAAATGATGGAAGATTTCACCAGTCACAGAAAATGAGCAATATGTAAGTTGCATACTTGATATTTTTGTCAATCGACAATTAAAAAGGAAAATTGAGCAGTGAAATAAATAAATTACCTAAAAGGATCAATCTGAAGGCCTGAGAGAATAACGTCCCGAGCTGACTCATATTTCTCGAGCTGCAAATTCTCCCCCGTTGTTATTTAGGCAAATAGAACAGACTAGAATAGATATGTCCAAGCATAACAGAGGGCCAGAGCAGGAGTCTAAATGACAGCCAGCGTCCCTCAATTAACACAATATATAGGAGGAATGAATGTTTCTTACCAAGATGAGAGCATTTGCCTTTAAGATGTATGGATTCACTGAATTATTTCTGAGGCTAATCACCTTCTCAGCATCTTTTAATGCAAGCTGAAAACGTTATTAGGAGAAAAATAGGCATCAGAAAATCAGAGTGGACAAAATAGCTACAAAAAGGCATAAAACATATCAGATGGCGCATACTTCAGCATGTATAGTGGGGTCCAGCCCATTTAGTGGCCTATATTCAGAAGCGGAGGCAGGTCGCAGTCTCAGGAATTGACTAATCCTGAATAAAAGAAAGTGTTGCAATTGCAACAAGCAAAGTACAATCATCAAAATTTTGATAAACTTCTTCCAAAAGTCAGTTGCATCACTATCCAATTAATAGCACATGGAGTGAACAGGAAAGAAATATCGAAAATGATGAATAAAGGTCCACTAAAGACTAACCTGCAATATGCTGCACTTCTGTTACCAAGAATGACAGGATCATTTGCTCTGATGTTATTAGCTCTAGAATAACAGTTAATGGCCTGAAAGAGGAATTTAAGTGAACATAAATAAATGTGCACAAGATCACATGGCTCACCACAATACACCATACTTGGCTACATCATAGTCGTCGTTTATAGATCGAAGTGACAAAGATCTATATCAGAGAACAGTGCACATAGAAGAGGGGAAAAAACTGAACAATATACTGACATTTTATTCTCTTTACAGTTATATTGCAGAATTTCCAAAACATGATACACCCAAACTCCTACCCTCGTGCAACATTAAACACCAATCTGCACAGTCAGAGGCAGAGGACTTTTCACTAGTTATCCCCCTGAAAATTTACTTTCACTGCAACATAGGAAACAACTATGGATTTGGTGTCTATATCCATGAAAGCAACCAAAAAGATACCAAAAATTCTAAAGACAAGCGAAAGCATCTGCTATTTAGCATCACCCTTATAAGGGTAACCAGAACAGGATAAAATCAAATTGTGTTTATCTTTCTACCCCTCTTAAGGATCTCACACCATACCCCTGACTAAAAGAAAAGGTGCAACTCACACTTTGAAGGCAGTGAATGTGATGCCATCAAAGACGTACTTGATACCTTTTGTTACAAAACACACGGTACTAAAGCCTGAAATTTTTCCAGTATCAAATGCAAAAATTGCGTTTGAAGTGAAAGCTCAATGGTAAAAGTTAAATCACTATTCTTTTGAAACTAATAGAAACTGTAATGTAATTTAAGTAGTGATGACAGTATCTCATCAGCGAAGTAGCTTTCCTTAGGATTGCCACCACCTGTTGTCCTTATAATTACATAAAACTGACTAGCATAAGAGAAGAATGCAGTTTAAAGTGAAGAACAAGGTGCATAAATAATAGAAGAAATTTACCTCCTCAAATCTATTATCCCGGAATGCGCGGTTACCATTCTGCACAAGTTCAAAAACATGATTAAACCGGTCCCATGGCATTGATCCCTCCCCTTCATTTGCCTGCATTGCATCAAGAACAAAACTTTCATTAAGAAACCATATTTGACAAGAAAAATGCACAACAGCACAACACAATTATGTCCTTTCTCTATCTCTCTTTTCCTTTTCTTTGTATTTTCCAGTTCTTCATTTCCTGGCTAGTATAAACTGAGAAAAGGAAATTGAAATATCAAGTTTTCCCCGTCAATTCAATATGCCAGCAACTAGACAGAGAGCAAAACAAAAAGAAGACAAAAATGAACTTCTTGTCCCATCAAAAACTCGCCTCAGCTACCAAACAATCAAAAGAAACAAACAAAGACAAGAGAACAAAAACTCCAAGGAAACAACAACAAGAAGAAGAAGAACAGTGCAGCGTTTGGCTCCCGAGAAAACAGAGAAGAAAACATTGAACCCACAACACAAGAGAGAACAATCTGCCAGGCAGACAGTCTTGGAAAGAACAGAACAGCTCTAACCTCTTGGTTTCTCAGCTACAGAAACCATCACCAATTACATGCAACAGTAAAGAACACAAATTTGAGGAAACCCAAAAAAAGAAAAAAGATAAATAAATAAGAATTGGCCAAGAAAGAACTGACCCAAATGTAGTCTTCCACATCATCGAGACCTTCTAAAGTAACTCCCGAGGACGACGGCGACGACACGTCAGCTGACATTGCCGGGAAAAAAAGAATTGAACACCACACTCTTCGAGAACGACAAGACTCGGTGAGGAGAGATTTGGTACAAATATTAAGGAATAAACGGGAGAGAGATTGCGAGGATGAACAGTGACGAGGAAGAAGAGAAGGGAAAAGAGAAAAAAGAGAGAGTCTGTTTTTTATAACTAAAAAGGAAGAAAGTAGTAGCAGGCAGCAGTAGCAGTAGTAGAATCTAAGAAGAAGAGAAGAGAACAACAACAACAACGTGGGCTTGGCTTTGGCTTTGGCTTTGGCTTGTTAGCTTCGCGTGTGTGTGTCTTCTCTATATCCTTTCGTTTCACAAACGGACCAAATCCCTTCTACGTGTTTGTGCTCCTCCTGCTTTGCGTCTTTCTCTTTCGTGTGTTTTGTTTTTGGGTTTATTTATTTATTTATTTATTTATCTCTCTTGATGATGGCTCTCTCTTCCTCTCTCTCTTTTTTTTTTTCTTCTTTGTTTTGTTGGGGGTCAAAAATCGGGTGCATTTCTCTATTTTTATATAAAAAAATTATATGGAAAGATGGAAGGAATTTAAGTAGGAAACTTCCTATTGGTTTCTACGGGATTAATTAAAATAATTAATTAATCAAAGCAACGACGGTTTTTTAAGACACGCCTTCTTTTTGAGAGCATGTGTTTTTATGGAAGTGGGGAGAGGGATTCAGTGCTTTGTGTTGTAGGATTAATGGATTTGTGTTGGCCGTTGGATTGGTCGAAAAAACTGAAAAGAGAGTTTGGTAATAAGTGGAGTGCCCTGTACTTTTTGCCTCTTACAGTTACACACCTGGCTGACCTAAGACTTTGCAGTTTACGGTTGTGTTCCGGCACTGGGCTTTGTAAGGAAGAACAAATAGAGCGACGCTCCTTACTGCGCGTGCGTAACACGCTCCCATTCTGCTAGTGCTAAAGACTATGTTGGGCTGGGCCCAGAGGAAAACATGAGAGTGTTCCCTCCATTTTGGAGAATAAAACGAGCTTGTTATAATAAAATGACAGAATAAATGTGCGATTCTTTGTGCTAATGTGCTTGTTACTTACTGGTGGATTAGTTGTTGTCAAATCCTGCAATTAGAATTAGGAATGGAGATGGATTTGGAACTAGACAAAATGCTTTTAAAAAAACATAGCCGACTGGATATTTGATTTTTTTTCATTTTTACCTCTTCCTTTCTATTTGGTGGAAGCCGTCGAGGCCGGAAGGCACATACATTTTCAGTGGGGGTGATTGCAAATGCCACAATACATTGTCATGTCACCTCTTTTTCTCTGCAAATTCCAAGCTTTGGAATGATTTTTTTGGAGGAAAGATTCAACAATTACTTGATTATAGTATTTAGATTAATTAGTAAACTAATCCTGGGAAATTAGGTAGAAGGAGGAGTACCGGCAAATTTTTGTCTACCAGGAAAATTAAGGTGTTATAAAAGCCACGACGTTTACTAGCTCATGTCCTCATCCAGGGTTTTTAGATTTCTACGTCTACTTTTTTATATATATTTTTATTCGAGTGGTGAAGAAAATATGGGGGTGCCTTATCACCCAAAAAGCGAAACACAAAAATTCTCTTCCATTGTTAAATTGTCAGCATTAATCTTCTCTTTGGCTCATTTTTTTTGGTCGAAGAAAAAAAAGGCATCAGTGGTGTCATCATCGCCCCGTCGGTCCAGGCCCCGGTCAATACCGGTTACATCCTGGCATTAGACCCTCCTCATAGGAGAGACCGCCCAACCGGGGCACCAGCGGACACCCTCACCTGCTACGCGTCATAATACCGGGAAATCACCGGGCTCAACGGCCAGCACCCTACCGTGTGGAAGGCCATATTCGACCGCATCACACAATGGGGCTTGACTGGAAGCGCCGGAACTCGAACCTGAATCTTAGAGATGGCAGGTTGAAGGCCTTGCCACTGGACCACCACCCCCGGTGGTCTCTTTGGCTCATTTGAGGAACCACCTTTCATTTGTTTGAAAATTTCATTCCATTTTTGTTGGCCCAAAAAACACAAATTATAATCCAAGTTAGGTACCTCAAGTGAGCTGAATTATTCACTAATACTCTTGATAGTTGATGATTAAACTCGAAGAGGGACTCTGACGTGGACTTATAAACCTTACTATAATCCTAAAAGTTTATCAATAGTCAAACTTCAAAGCTTGCCCCCTTGCCATATGAATCTTACTAGTTTTGCAATTAGTACAAATGTACAATATTGGTATGGCCAGGAGTAAGCATCGTGCATACAGTTGTTTATATATAAACCTATCACCAAAGTGGCAGCAGGAATTTAAGCTTTATTGAATATGAATTATTTCATGTGGCATTTCTGGGCCAGCAGCAGCAACATCAGTTGTATAGATCTATCTATCGATCTATATTCATAGCCAGTTTCTGTGATATTTCCTTATTTTGTCATCACCATCACCTTTGTCCTGCTGCTTATCCTTTTGTATCAAAGCAAATCTACTAATACGGGCCCTTTTTCTTTGTCATCTCCTTACAAGTATCACAGATTCACAGCCGCATAATTAACCCAATGAAGAATCTCGAATTTAGTACTGGGTCTATGCTAGTACTGTTTTTTTCTTTCAATTTCCACCATTTTGGTCTCTCCAAGTTTAGTACTGTACTTAAAGAAGCATTGAATTTCTGGCATTCTATTTTATGATTATTATTTCTAGTCTGATGTAAATGTACAAGATAAGCACTCACTGCCACTTGCATCAGCTTCAAATGTGGAATAAAACAATATTATAGGAGGGATTTGTACGTAGTTTAATTTGGTGCTTTCACTTCGTGCTGACTTTTAAAACTGAAGTAGTTGTTTTCTTCTAGTGCTTGTTTAAGTTAATTACCAGTATTGTCCGGCTTTCTGGCCTATTATATCTCCTGTCTGGACAGTCACCTTAAATTAGTCAATTTGCATTGCAACAGTTATAGTTTTTAATTAACATTTTAATTTGACGTGCAAGTGATGTTGAGAGCCAAATTAACTTCACTGGCTTCTTAGCTATAATGCGGCAGTTTCGAATTAGGTTATATATGATTCAAGGATGAATTTACCCATTTTCACCCAAAAACAAAAAGAAGATATAGTGTTACAAAATCTAATTCACATCGCATTTTATAAAAGGCCACCTTGTCCTGTCAACTTCATTTCTACTTGCCTTATAAAAAAAACAAATGAACTATAATGGATTTAGTGTTAGAGTGTGACAAAATGGCCGAAAAGAATCTACAATATTTATTTAAGCGACCGCTCCATGTTTTGTATCAAACTACTTTGTCCAGCCGTTTTGCAACTAATGATCCAAATGCATGTCTCTCATTCGACTGGCACAAAAATTATACCTTTCCTAAGCTAGCAATGCCCCTTAAATTGTACCATTAGATCAGTTACCTTATATGTTTTGTTTTTCCTGGTGTGGCATCTTTAGAGCACCACAGGGTTTGTGTACATGTCAGAAGGAAAAGTTTTGCACTTTATGATCCAATCCAACAATATACAGTTCCGGTTCGTAAAAGATAACTTTGGACGCCAATTTGTCCTAGACTTGGCCCATGAAGGGTTTCTAACTGGGCTATTTATTTCTGATATTTGAACGAAGAGGTACTGAGGTCGAGAGGCCTTAGCCCATTATAAAAAGGTGGGCCTGACACTGCTATGACTCGAGGTGCCCAAAGGGCACAAAGTTACCTTTCTGCCAATGGAGCGGCCCATTGAATCGAAACCGGGCCATTTTTTTTTCCATAAGAAAAGAAAAAAAGGAAAGGCAACTGGGTGTTTTAGCATATTGGGAATTATTGAATTACCACCAATAAAAAAGTATCTTCGCTTTGAGAAAACTTTAAGAAAAAGGAAAATAGCCCTTATGTTAAAAAATATACGCTCTGGGTGTCCTTACTTTCCTTTTTTGGGTAAATTCCTTACTTTTTCTTTGATTTAGTGTCAGCTCCCACTTATACTTTGGGCTTGTTATAAATAAATTATGGTGAATGTCATTGTTACTATCCAGTAAAACTCGTTTTTACCATACCCGAATTTACTCCCGCTAAATATTTTACCCCTCAACCTAACATCCAATTGGATTCATCCCTTTGGCCATTTACTCTCCATAATTTCCTTTGTCCTAATCTTAATACCATATTCCTTTACCTAATGTCTTTTTGATTTTATCTTATTAAATTAATCATACTCATTTGATTTTATCCTCCCATTTTCACCTATAAATACCCCCTTCATTTCCATACACACTTACACCTTTGATCACCATAAACTCACTCTCTCTAAATTTCCATACACATCTCTTCTTTCCTCCCTCCATCATTAATATAATTATTCTCCATTTCCATTATTATTAAAGTTTTATTATTTCCCACAAAGTTGTATTATTACCTTGATCAAGTTTGATCAAGTTTGTACTATTCTATCAAATAGTGAAAATCTCCCCCAATTTTATAATACATTATCAGCACGAGTCTCTACCTTATCAAGGTAATCATTTCTAAACCTTTTCTTATTATTACTTTAATCATTTTCTATTACACATATATAGTATTAATATAGCTGAAAGATTTATCGAGTAAGCATATATATATTCTATTCTATATTATTATCCTACTAATATTGCTGAAAGATTTATCGAGTAAGCGTATATACTATATAANTGCATCTGCATTCTAGTCTTCCGCTGCTTGTCTTTCTTTTATGATATTGCTGTTGCTGTTGTACTATATCAGTTGTTGATCAGTTTGGTGTGTAATGGATTGAATAATGGTCCCCGGGATCGGGTGACGAATATTGTATTTGGGAGTTGCTTGTGTTGTATTATACATGGTATGTACTGTCTGCTACTGTAGTAAGAACAGTTCCGGCACGTGTTTACCCTATGGTAAATACGGGTCGGGGCGCTTCACCACTAAAGCCATTCAAAAACACAATACCACACCTATGGTGGCCATAATCTATTTCAACATTTGATTATTCTTAGTTATTTTATTTAGAATTGTCATCTAGTCCATTGATAATTAATTGAATGAGCTAATAAATAGAAACAGGGCCTCATGTAATTAAATCAGACTCTAAATTTGTTTATTAAATTTTATTAAATTAATTAATGGGTCAAAAATTAAGTACTTATGAATAAAAAAAAATATCTTAGCTACTTATATTTGAAATTCAGTTTCGATTTGTAGTGTTGTCAACGAAGCTCCACATTTTTTTTTAAACACTACGGAGACCCTGCTTACCAACGAAGCTCCACATTTGGAACATAGTGGAATATGACATTTTACAGTTAAAAAAGGTGTTTCCTATGCTTGGTAGGCACTAGGCAATCTCTCTTTTATAATGAATACATCCAATGCGATAAAATATAATAGGAAATCCAAGTCATAAACCGAATAACAATAACGATGCCCACTTTTATGCTTGTTTTTATTAAGAAAAACCTTAGAAGCCAGTAATAGCGGGTGTGACGGATACGCATACACAACGGCGCCTGATACAATATTGTTGTTCCAGTTCCAGCTCCAGCTCAGTTGTCTTGGCAAATTGGCATAAACTGTTGACTTTGCAGGCGCTTTGAAATAATTTGCAGATGCCAGACCGTGTCTAGCAGTAGCACAATGGCATTGGGATGGATCGTATGAGTAGAATAGAGTTCATGAAATAATTTGTAGCATATATTATAAAAACTAACTTGTTGTGGAAGGTTAGCCCAAGACCCAAGTCATAAGAGATTTGAGTTGAGTTATTGTATATGTAGAAATTTTTTTTATTTAGAAATTAGGTCATCATAATCAGGTACATGCCCGGTGCAATCCAGATTAGTCCAGGAAAAAACTCTGAATACGAAATAAACAACAAACAAAGAAAACTTTGTTCAGCTCTGTCTTTTTGCGTCAAGTGGAAGCCAGTCAAGCCACCCTTTGAGTTGCGTTCGTGTGACAGAAATTTTGGCTTACCAAAATAATTTCTTCTTCCCCAATTTAAAGTCAATGAGTCACGTAAGAGGTGCATAGTTATTACTATTTTCTTGCAATAGAAAAGGCTAAAAGATTAAAAAAAAGAAGAAAAAAACAAAGATGTAATAGAATATGTTAATACCTTGCCAAGAAAACAAAAGCGTAATGAATTGAAACATATTTTTTTTTTCAAACTTTCCAATGTGGAGACGTAGGTTTCTTAAATTTGGCCTACAAAAATATATTGTAAGAAGAACTTAATTCCCCCTGTGAGCTCATCCTGTGGATCAGATTTTCATTTTAATAAGATCGGGCGGCGGCCGCTCCCTTCACTATCTCTGTCCCTTTTTTTACTTCTCTCTTCGTAGTTAATTACTTGGAATTCTTTTCTCCAAAAAAACAAAATTACTTGGAATTCTTCTTTTCCAAATTTTTTCTAGGCCAAATTTAAGAACCTACGTCGCCACATTGTTATTTCCTAGTTAAATAAAAAAAACCATAGGAAACATTATCATTTCCTAGTTATTGTAGCCTCGTGCTTTCTGTTTTTTACAAATTTTTTATGTTGTTTCTTTTGAGTTTTATGTACTTCAGCTTTTCTGCAACATGGTATGCTGACTTCTTTTCTTAAATTCTTTAGTAAAAAAGAGAACAAAGTAACGAAAAGCCTCTCATACAACAGCAAGGATCAATCTTTAATTTTCGCCAGATTTTTCTTCAAAAGAAAGAATCACACCGTAACCTCATTTTCTTGCAATTTTTTTCGTAGAATCTGGAAGTAAACAATAAAGGCAATTAGAAAAAAGGGAAAGCAATTAAGATGAGATTAGTCCAGATTGTAAGCAATTTGGGGGTTTACTTTCGGGATCCAACCCAGATTAGTCAAGCTAATTTCCATGGAAAGTAGTTGTACGGCTCGCAACTTCAAGCGCAATTAATCTGAAACAAGACTAGCTGGTTGAAATGTCAACGTTGTACGTAGCCTTGAAATCAACAAAAACAACTCCCTAGATATTTGGTAATGTCTTTTTTTTAAGAAACCTTTTGGGCCTCCTTTATGGGGTATTAGAATAAAAGAAACTATATTCACCAAAAAAAGAAAAGAAGAAAAGAAACTACTACTTTTTTTTTTTTGGTATAGAAAGAAACTACTACTTTGAAACGCAAACTTGCCGCCTGGGAGAGAAAAAGAATTCACATGAAATCATCGCAGCCCCCATTTTTTTCTTCCTTCTTAATTTACAAACAAGAACTTCTACAAACACAATACCCACTGTAACATCCGACAAGATAGATAAAACGTTAAACATGTTTGTTTTTTTTTGTTCTCAAATGTTTACACATGAATACAAGTACCAAATTTAAACCTGACTTCTTGTCTTTATGAGCCGGCAATAGTCAACTTCAAAACAGTATGATCTTAATCCCTGCTTTGTAAAATGAACCAGATCTGTGGACAAAAATTGGTGCCCACCTTAAATAGTTTATCCTTGAAAAGTTTGACCATATTAGAAGGAAAAAGAAAAAAAAAAAAAACACAAGCCGGGCTGTCACATTAGTCAGCAGATAATGAAATGAATGATCTTATCAGGTTCTCTACAACTTTCTGGCTAGTAGTTTTTTAGCTTCTGGTTTTGTTCAAAGTTGGAACTCCATACTTCCATCACATGAAAGAGAGGCTTCTGTTTCTCCTCGTACCTTGCTTTCAATGAAGAAACAACAACAACAACAAGAGCAGCAACACAAGCCTCTTGTCTTGGTCCTCCTGTTCATAATCTTGTTTTCACAGTCCACACAAGCCATTGATTTTGTCTTCAATGGCTTCACCACCTCAAGCTCTTCAAGTTTACTGCTCTACGGCTCTGCCATCATTGATCCTTCTCGAATCCTTTCACTCACTAACCAGACAAATTTCGAAATTGGCCGTGCTTTATACCCAACAAAGATACCCACCAAGGATCCAAATTCCTCACTTGTCTACCCTTTCTCCACTTCTTTCATCTTTGCCATGGCCCCTTACAAGAATGTCCTTCCAGGGCACGGCCTGGTGTTTCTCTTCGTGCCATATAGAGGCCTGGAAGGTACCAGTTCTGCTCAGAATTTAGGATTCCTTAACCGTACCAACGATGGGAATCCTAACAACCATATATTTGGGGTGGAGTTTGATGTTTTCCAGAACCAAGAATTCAATGACATCAATGACAATCATGTGGGTATAGATGTGAATTCCCTCACATCAGTTGCAGCAGAAAAGGCAGGCTATTGGCTGGATGGTGCAAGTAGCAGCAGCACCAGCGACGACGAGAAGTCGTTCAAGACACAGAAGCTAAATAATGGTAAAAACTATCAAGTTTGGATAGACTATGCGGATTCCGTGATTAATGTTACTATAGCCCCGGTCGGGATTAAAAGGCCTAGTAGGCCCTTGTTGAGTGTTCCTCTTAATCTCTCTGATGTTTTTGAGGATGAGATGTTTGTTGGGTTCACAGCTTCTACAGGACAACTTGTTCAAAGTCACAAGATTTTAGCTTGGAGCTTTAGTAACTCAAATTTCTCGTTAAGTGATAGATTGATTACTACTGGATTGCCTTCTTTTGTTCTTCCTAAGGAGTCGGTTGTTAAGTCTAAGGGGTTCATTGCGGGAGTCACGATAGGAGGAGTTTTTGTTGCTATTTTTGTTGCTTCTATTGTTTTGTTTCTCGTTAGGAGAAGGCAGAGGAGGGCAAGGGAGAGGGAAGACATGGAAGATTGGGAGTTGGAGTATTGGCCGCACAGAATTACTTATCAAGAACTTGAGGCCGCGACAAAAGGGTTTGCTGAAGAGAATGTTATTGGAATTGGAGGAAATGGGAAAGTCTACAAGGGAGTATTACCAGGAGGGGCAGAGGTTGCGGTGAAGCGCATTTCACATGAGAATGATGGGATGAGAGAGTTCTTGGCTGAAATTTCCAGCCTTGGGAGATTGAAGCACAGAAGCTTGGTGGGTTTGAGAGGTTGGTGTAAGAAAGAAAAAGGAAACTTCATGTTGGTGTACGATTACATGGAAAATGGGAGCTTGGACAAAAGGGTGTTTGATTGTGATGAGACTAAAATGCTAAGCTGTGAAGAGAGAATCAGAATCTTGAAAGATGTGGCTTCAGGGATATTGTACTTGCACGAGGGATGGGAGGCAAAAGTCCTGCACAGGGACATTAAGGCCAGCAATGTTTTACTTGACAAGGATATGAATGGAAGGCTTGGTGACTTTGGCTTAGCTAGGATGCACAGTCACGGTCAACTGGCTAGCACCACAAGAGTGGTAGGAACTGTGGGTTACTTGGCACCGGAGGTGGTTCGAACTGGGCGAGCATCAACTCAAACTGATGTGTTTGGGTTTGGTATCTTGATTTTGGAAGTCATGTGTGGAAGGAGACCTATAGAGGAAGGGCAACCATCTTTGGTGGAAATGGTATGGAAGTTGATGGTGCAAGGGCAGCTATTGAATGCCTTAGATGCGCGGCTAAGGGCTAGAGGAGGATTTGATGAGGAAGAGGTGGAGACAGTACTTCATTTAGGCTTGATGTGCGCGTATCCAGACCCCAGTGCAAGGCCAACAATGAGGCAAGTAGTGAAGGTTTTGGATGGAAAGACTGAGCCTAATGAGGCTGATAGTGAGGATGTGGATGCTTATTTGCTGCATCAGATGAAGTCCAAGGAAATGTGGCTCAACTATTCTCAAAGTTTCAGCTCTGGATCACATTCACACCCAACCATTGATGAAATTAGACAGTACCAGTCAACGTCCATGTCCTTGACTTGGAGCAACACTGAGGTGGAGGGTAGGTGAATATGCAATTTTTGCATCACTTGCTAGTACATAGCCCTTCTTGGTTGTGCCAATTTTGATGATGAATTGAATGCACCAGATTTTCGGAGCCAACCAGGCGTGAGGATGGAGCTGCAGAAGCTGGAACAAGGGAGGGCCAGGAGCGTATAGATTGATTGATATAGAAAGGCTTTGATTTTGAACTTTTCAAGATAGTTTTTCTTTTTTCCATATGTTGATTCATGCTTACTGTGTTGCAGTTAAAAATGTAGGAGGAGCACAATCTTGTTTTTTTTTTTTTTTTGTAAAAGAACAAAAACAGAAAGAATCAGGCATATTTGGTGTAAATACAGACAGCAAATTCATATTGCGAGAACATTTAAAGGAGGGATACTTCATCCAATTTCTGCTGATAATTTACCCTCGAGTCATATGCTACCATCATCATTAGTTTTATCTATGCTGCTTTGCTTTTGAGCCAATAGGCTAGGCAACACAACTAGGAGGGTTAAGACATAAGACATGAATTTATCCCTTAAGCATCTAGCACCAGTGGTCTAGTGGTAGAATAGTACCCTGCCACGGTACAGACCCGGGTTCGATTCCCGGCTGGTGCATTGTTATTTTTTTAACCTTTATTAATTTTATCGGGCCTGATTCTGAATCACGAGCCCAATGAGATGTGAAGCCCGCTTTCTTTAGTAACTCCATCCAAGTGAATCTCCTCTAGCACAATGAGATGTGAAACTCGCTTATAAAAATGGGCCGGCCTTTTCACGATTCTCTAGCTCATTTGCGAAAACTGCACCAGGAAAACCATTTCGACTTGGCCAGTCAAGGCCCATTGTGTTAATATTTACTGGCTTTTTGTAACTTTTCTACTTTTTAGATTTTATTTTTTCCTTAAATAGATCGATCCTACTCTTGCTTAAGTACAAGAACTTCTCTCCCTTTTCTTGGCAGTGTTTACATGTCAAAGGAGAGGGTAACACAGTAGCTCATCCTCGCAATTGTGTATGGGATATAGTTTCTCTGATAACAATCTTCGCATTCGCATTGTATCGCAAGATATAATTATTTCTAATTCTAATGAATGAAGTTCTTCCGGATTCTTCAAAAACAAAAAAAGTATAGTAGGTGGTAGTTATTTTATTATGTCAAAATTTTTATTTGGCTTGTTCTCCGGTTTTAATTGTTCTTCTTTGCTTTTGAATGTAGGATTAATTAGTCTTTCACGCCAAGCTTTGCTTATATATTCATACCCAATTATTGCTGATAGGTTTCTGTGGCTAGTTCTTCATAGCTGGTGCTATTTATTTTTTGCCAAGCATTGCTCTATTTGGTTTACAATAATGCTAGAGTTACTAAGATTTTTCTATTAAGAAAGTCTTACAAAAATATGTGGCATGCGTAGATTGGATGATTTTATTAGGTCTCCACATCATCTTTATTTTTATTTATTATTTCTAAAATTAGAAGTTTTTCAATAATAAAAATCTTTATCTATTATTTTTCATGATCTCTTTCCTTTCTAAAATGTCTTCCTGCCTCCTTTCTTTTACAAATTTCTCTTCATCATTTATTTATTATTCCAATCAAATGCACAAATATTTTTAACAGATTAAATTGAACTGATATAATCTATTGTTCATGTGCACAACTAAATGTCTACGTTAAATTAATTGAAATTGGCAAGTATAATAGAGATTCCATTTTTTTAAAATTTATAACATGTTACGAATCAAGAAATTCTGTCCTCGAACCAAAAGAATTGGTGCCCAATTTTCCTTCTAATGTCAGTAGCAATTATTTGGGGTTGTCCTTGCTCTAAGATTCTTTGATATAATTTTCTAATTATAATTTTCAATCCCTAATTTTTAGTCTCCTCAAATTAAAGAGTTTATATGCTTCTCAAGCATGTCGTGCGACTAGTATAAAAAAAGGGTTAATCACCTTTTGTATACTTCGTGTTTTCCTTTTGTCCCAATCGTATACCCAGGAGTTTTTGTGTCCCTTTTATGTATCCCGATTTTTAATTTCCGTCCCTTTTGTGTACCTCGGGCAGTCCGGACGATGACATGGCCATCTGCCCTGGTCCACTTGACACGTGTCGTAATTCTATTGGCACCAAATGGATATTTATTGTGGGTCCCACCTTATTTGTCAAATATTCTGGTTTGTGGGTCCCATTAAAAAAAATCCACATGGCACCAATGACATTATACCACGTGTCAAGTGGACCCGGGCAGATGGCCATGTCATCGTCCGGGCTTCCCAAGGTACATAAAAGTGACAAAAATTGAAACTCGGAGTACATAAAAGGGACACAAAAACTCCAGGGTATATGATCGGGACAAAAAAAAACTCGAGGTATATAAAAGGTGTTTAACCCTATAAAAAAATCAAGAAAAAAATGGAAAAAAATTCGATAAAGGAAGGAGGAAAAAAATTAGAAGGGAAAGAGCTCATGAACAATTAAGAGGTCAAGATTTTTGTGAAAAAACTCTAATTTTAGAAATAATAAATGAAAATAAAGATGATGTAGAGACCTAATAAAATCATCCAATCTACGCATGCCGCATATGTTTGTAAGATTTTCTTAGTAGAAAAACCTTAGTAACACTAGCATTATTGTTTGGCTTATCATGACCTACACACAAACCACATTTTCCTCTCAACCTAAACTCTTCAATATAGGAAAAAATAGCATTATCTTCATGTCATTTTGGAAGACTGCCTTGGATATGCAAGGCATGCACGTCTTATTGGTTTTGACGTTTAACCTTTCGTTTACTACTCCCATTGGTGTAATTAACATGGCATACAATAACGTGCCAAAAGAACTATCGCCGCAAGAATTAGTGTGTGGATGATCATGACCAAGTTGGCGACCTCAAGATTTTTGTGGTCTACATAAGAAAAACTTCGATCTAGAGTCCACCAATTGCTGATAATTATTCTTATCTCTTGATTTTGGTTTCTAGTTGCTTCATGAATTTAATTTGTTTATAGTTGGCCGCCTGCATTACCAAAAAAACAAATAAGTAATGTCGTGTAGCACAATATCTCAGTTCATTTGACTGGTCGACATAAATACGATAAAGGGCCACAAAATATGCAGTTCATTATAGACTAAGTTTCAATCATAGACGACATCAAAACACAACCACGAATGGAACAGTTAGGCGTAAAAATATATCAATTGCCAAAATTTTGTTAAAAAAAATTAATTAGTAGAAACAGAAGGGAATAGGCACCTGCCCTAATTAATATTGTGATTCATATAAATCATATCCCAACTCGGACCAGATCGTGGATGAAATGTTCAATTCGTCAAAATTTTTAATCATAACCGCACCTCACGTTGTTAACGCAAGACTAAGAAATAAGAGGCTCATTCTCAATATGTACTTTTTGTTATAAATAAATTATGGTGAATGTCATTGTTACCATCTAGTAAAACTCGTTTTTACCATACCCGAATTTACTCCCGGTAAATATTTTACCCCTCAACCTAACATCCAATTGGATTCATCCCTTTGGCCATTTACTCTCCATAATTCCCTTTGTCCTAATCTTAATACCATCTTCCTTTACCTAATGTCCTTTTGATTTTATCTTATTAAATTAATCATACTCATTTGTTTTTATCCTTCCATTTTTACCTATAAATACCCCATTCATTTCCATGCACACTTACACCTTTGATCACTATAAACTCACTCTCTCTAAATTTCCATACACATCTCTTCTTTCCTCCCTCCATCATTAATATAATTATTCTCCATTTCCATTATTATTAAAGTTTTATTATTTCCCACAAAGTTGTATTATTACCTTGATCAAGTTTGATCAAGTTTGTATTATTCTATCAAATAGTGAAAATCTCTCCCAATTTTATAATACGTTATCAGCACTAGTCTCTACCTTATCAAGGTAATCATTTCTAAACCTTTTCTTATTACTACTTTAATCATTTTCTATTACACATATATAGTATTAATATAGCTGAAAGATTTATCGAGTAAGCATATATATATTCTATTCTATATTATTATCCTATTAATATTGCTGAAAGATTTATCGAGTAAGCGTATATACTATATAATTTCTATTATTATTTCTCTTTATATTTGTTTTATATTTTGTTATTATTTCTTTACTGTTATAATGGCAAACCTTGCAAAGCTTGAGTTTGAGGCCCTAGATATTTCCGGAAGAAATTATCTATCATGGAGACTAGATGCAGAAATGCATTTAGATGCTCAGGGCCTGGGGCATACCATAAAATCCCCTCAAGATAAGGGAAAAGCCGTATCTATTCAAAATAAAGAAGGGACTAGTCAAGAAAAAGCAAAAGATGCATCTAGTCAAGATAAGGCAAAACCCATAATTTTTCTTCGTCACCATCTTCACGATAGTCTAAAGACGGAATATCTTACTGTCAAAGATCCAGCAGATCTTTGGAATAATTTGAAAGAAAGGTATGATCACCTGAAGATGGTCATACTCCCAAAAGCTCGTTATGAGTGGATGCACCTGAGGTTACAAGATTTCAATTCTGTGCATGAATATAATTCAGTTGTGTTTCGAATCAGCTCTCAGCTGAAACTATGTGGAGAAAATATTACTGATATGGATATGTTAGAGAAAACATTCTCTACTTTTCATGCATCCAATGTGCTCCTGCAGCAGTAGTATCGTGAAAAAGGTTTCACCAGATATTCTGATTTAATTTCTTGCCTTCTGGTGGCCGAACAAAATAACGAGCTATTGATGAAAAATCATGAGTCTCGTCCCACTGCTTCTGCTCCATTCCCAGAAGCGAATGCAGCAGTGCATGATAATTCTGGTCGTGGTCGTGGAAAAGGTCGTGGCCGGGGACGTGGGCGTGGACGTGGAAGGAACAATTTTAATTCCCGTGACCGCAATATTGGCAAGGCTAAAGGAAAATATACGAATGATGCCAAAGATCATGATAAGAAAAATCACGAGACAGTCTGCTATCGGTGTGGCATGACAGGTCATTGGTCACGGGTATGTCGTACAGCAAAGCATTTGGTGGAACTTTATCAATCATCTTTGAAAGCCAAAAATAAGGCTGTTGAAACAAATTTTGTTCAAAATGATGACCAAGATGCTGCCTTCCAGTCCGACTCATATCTTGATATTGATGATTATCTTGCTGATCCAGAAGAAGCAAGCAAGAAAATGAAGCAAGAATAATCTTATTGTCTATTTCTTTGTATTTTACATTTATGTTCTTATCTGTTGTTTATTTATATTAATGTTCTTAATGTTCTTTTAATTTGGAATAAATTTCAGTTCAGTATTACTTTCTTATGCATCTTTTATTTTCTTTTATGAAGATATGGACATTCAACTATACGGTTCCAAGAACAATGACTCAGATATCTGTCTAGCAGACAGTGCAACTACTCATTCCGTATTTAATGAACGGAAATATTTCTTTACTTTGAAATTTGAAAAGACATATGTTAGTACAATCTCTGGTAGTACAAAAATAATTGAAGGCTCCGGAAGAGCTCAAATTCTACTACCAAAGGGAACAAAGATAATCATTGAAAATGCTTTGTTCTCTTCAAAGTCTCAAAGAAATCTGTTGAGTTTTAAGGATATCCGTTTAAATGGATATCATATTGAGACAATGAATGAAAGAGATGCTGAATATCTCTATATTACAAAAATTACCACTACAGGTAACAAACAAGTTCTGGAAAAATTACATGTATTATCTTCTGGATTGTACTACACAAATATTCGAGTCATTGAAAATTATTATACCCAGCCAGAAGCTGGCACCAGCCTGAAGCTGACTAATGAGTTAAAAATTTGGCATGACCGGTTGGGCCATCCCGGATCAATAATGATGCGCCGAATTATTGAAAATTCATTTGGTCATCCATTGAAAATCCAGAAGATTTTTCAATCTAATGAATTTTCATGTGCTGCTTGTTCACAAGAAAAATTAATTATCCGGCCTTCATATGATAAGGTTGGTTCTGAATCACCAGCATTTTTAGAAAGAATTCAGGGAGATATTTGTCGACCTATACATCCACCGTATGGACCATTTAGATATTTTATGGTTTTAATTGATGCATCAACTAGATGGTCCCATGTGTGCCTGTTGTCCTCACGCAATTTGACATTTGCACGTTTATTATCACAATTTATCAAATTGCGGGCACACTTCCCTGATCATGCAATTAAGACTATACGTCTTGATAATGCTGCTGAATTCACCTCTAAGACGTTTAATGACTATTGTATGTCAATTGGAATTATGGTTGAACATCCTGTAGCTCATGTTCATACCCAAAACGGTCTAGCAGAATCGTTGATTAAACGCCTTCAGTTGATTGCGAGGCCATTACTGATGAGATGCAAACTCCCCGTTACTGCTTGGGGACATGCTATTTTGCATGCAGCAGCACTTGTACGCATCAGGCCAACAAGCTATCATAAGCTCTCTCCCATTCAATTGGTTCATGGTCACGAACCTAATATCTCCCATCTTCGGACCTTTGGTTGTGCAGTATATGTGCCAATTGCTCCACCACAGCGAACTAAAATGGGTCCTCAAAGAAGATTGGGAATATATGTTGGATATGAATCTCCATTAATTATAAAATATTTGGAAGCAACAACTGGAGATTTATTTACAGCAAGATTTGCTGATTGTCATTTTGATGAAAATATTTATCCAACATTAGGGGGAGAAAATAAGCAGCTGGATAAAGAAATTAAATGGAATGCTATGTCATTATCAAGTCTTGATCCTCGAACAAATCAGTGTGAACTTGAAGTTCAAAAGATAATTCATTTGCAAAATATAGCAAATCAATTGCCAGACGCTTTTACTGATATCAATAGAGTGACCAAATCTCATGTACCAGCTGCAAATGCTCCTGCTAGAATTGATGTCCCCGAAGGACAACTAAAGATTGCAAATGAATCTAAAGCACGCCAGAAGCGTGGCAGACCACTCGGTTTCAAAGATAAAAATCCTCGACAGAGAAAAGGAGTAAAGATACAAGATGGCCCCAACAAGGTAATAAAACCTCCTGCAGAGGTTCAAATTGATAATCCTCTAGAAGAGGATCCTGACATAAATTGTAATGTTCCAGAAGTAACTCAGGTACCTGAAATAAGTCAAAACGATGAGATCTCAATCAACTATATTATGTCAGGAACAAGATGGAACCGACGTGAAATAACCGTCGACAGAATTTTTGCATATAATGTAGCGCTAAATATTATGGAAGGAAATGAGGATCATGAGCCTAAATCAATTGATGAATGCCGGCACAGAAATGATTGGCCAAAATGGAGAGACACAATTAAGGCTGAGTTAGACTCGCTCATGAAGCGAGAAGTTTTTGGGCCTGTAGTCCCAACACCTGATGGTGTAAAACCGGTCGGTTACAAATGGGTATTTGTGCGGAAAAGAAATGAGAAAAATGAAATAGTGAGATATAAAGTACGGTTTGTCGCACAAGGTTTTACCCAACGACCTGGTATTGATTATGAGGAGACATACTCCCCTGTGGTGGATGCAACAACTTTTCGGTATCTAATTAGTCTGGCAGTACATGAAAAATTAGAAATGCGTCTAATGGATGTTGTTACAGCCTATCTCTATGGACCTATAAGCCATGATATATACATGAGAGTCCCTGAATTTCCATATGTCCATGTGTTTTTATTAAAAGGTCCATGCATGAATATGTCATCATTGCTGTTTATGTTGATGATTTAAATATTATTGGAACTCCTGAAGAAGTTTCCAAAGCCGTGCATTGTTTAAAGAAAGAATTTGAGATGAAAGACCTTGGAAAGACAAAACTCTGTCTAGGTCTTCAAATTGCACATTTAGAAAATGGAATCTTTGTCCATCAGACACATTATACCGAGAAGGTACTGAAAAGATTTTATATGGACAAAGCGCATCCAATAAGTACCCCGATGGTTGTGAGGTCGCTTGATCAAAAGAAAGATATTTTCAGACCTCGAGAAGATATTGAAGAGATTCTTGGTCCGGAAGTACCATATCTCAGTGCGATTGGAGCTTTAATGTATCTTGCTACTAATACAAGACCTGATATTTCTTTTGCTGTCAGTTTACTCGCAAGATATAGTTCTGCCCCAACTCGCAGACATTGGAATGGGATAAAACAAATTTTTCGATATCTTCGGGGTACAATAGATATGGGATTATTTTATTCATCCGGGTCCAAACCCGATCTAATTGGTTATGCAGATGCAGGTTATTTGTCTGATCCACATAAGGCTCGGTCACAAACAGGCTACTTGTTTACTTATGGAGGAACAGCTATATCGTGGCGATCCACAAAGCAAAGTATTGTTGCCACCTCTTCAAATAATGCAGAAATTGTAGCCATACATGAAGCTAGTCGAGAGTGTGTTTGGCTAAGATCAATGACACAACATATTCGAGATTCTTGTGGATTGGATAGTGGGAAAGATGTTCCAATAATCATTTATGAAGATAATGCTGCCTGCATTGCCCAATTAAAGGAAGGATACATCAAAGGCGACCGGACAAAGCACATATCACCAAAATTCTTTTTCACTCATGATCTCCAGAAGAATGGTGATATTTGTGTTCAATAGATTCGCTCAAGTGACAATTTGGCAGACCTATTTACAAAATCACTGCCTACTTTAATTTTTGAGAAGTTGATAAGGAAGATTGGCATGCGACGACTTCGTGACATCAAGGGAGGTCAAAATGAGGGGGAGTAGAATACGCACTGCACTCTTTTTTCCTTCACCAAGTTTTTATCCCACTGGGTTTTTCTTGGTAAGGTTTTTAACAAGGCAATTCTTCTAAAGCGTATCCTACTGACATTCAAGGGGGAGTGTTATAAATAAATTATTGTGAATGTCATTGTTACCATCCAGTAAAACTCATTTTTACCATACCCGAATTTACTCCCGGTAAATATTTTACCCCTCAACCTAACATCCAATTGGATTCATCCCTTTGGCCATTTACTCTCCATAATTCCCTTTGTCCTAATCTTAATACCATCTTCCTTTACCTAATGTCCTTTTGATTTTATCTTATTAAATTAATCATACTCATTTGTTTTTATCCTTCTATTTTTACCTATAAATACCCCCTTCATTTCCATACACACTTAGACCTTTAATCACCATAAACTCACTCTCTCTAAATTTCCATACACATCTCTTCTTTCCTCCCTCCATCATTAATATAATTATTCTCCATTTCCATTATTATTAAAGTTTTATTATTTTCCACAAAGTTGTATTATTACCTTGATCAAGTTTGTATTATTCTATCAAATAGTGAAAATCTCCCCCAATTTTATAATACTTTTTTCTTCTTTTTTTTTTTTCTGAGAATCCAGAGGCTGAATATGTCCTGCAAAGCCTTAAAGAAATTAATTTGAATTCTAAATAAGAAGATAGCAAGGTATTGTAAGAAGCCCTTCTTAATTTGGGGTTGAAACTTTTTATCCAAAGAAGAGCTTCTTAAATACCTTAGTTGCTGAGTCACAGAAAGTTTTTAAGATTCGACAAAAAAAAATACAGAAAGTTTTTATGGGCAGGCAAACATGTGTGAATCAAAATACAAAAAATGAAGAGACTTCTATCATCCAACCAAGCATCTGCCCTAAGACAATGGCCAATATGTATGCGCACATGATACTGACAAAGACACCCAGTCTAATAGGTTAAACTGGATTCGAACTTATTTCTTGTTAGTGCTCAATCTATTAGGAAGGTGGTTAATCGATTAAGCTTGTCAAACATTGGAGTCACAATTATTGATAGGTTTTCCCAACAAATTATACGTACAAATTAATGGAAAGATCAACCAAAAGCAAATTAATACATAGAATATCTGTATGAACTTAATCAAATGGCATAGAATGGATCGAGTAATATCTATATGAATACATAGAATATCTATATGAACTTAATCAAATGGCATGGAAAAAGGATCGAGTAATATTGAAAGAGGTAGAGGAGATAATTTTAAGGTACAAAGAGGATAAGGTAGGCATCAAAAAAGATATATTGCATCTCATAAAAGCATCAAAAGTGTCATCATATCAGGCCTAAACGTAATGATAGCTTTGCTACTAATATATACACAAGATTAACCCTTTTTTCAATTCCCTGATGATGATGTCTAACAATTAGGAATATTTTACAAAACTACTATTTATATTCGGCTCTAGAAGCTCCTCGAGAAATCGAGTATTCCATTCCTTGTCCAACACCACCAACAGAAATACTAAAAATTGTAGAAATCTCTGGAAGTCAGTAGCACTTCTCGAGTTCTTTCTTTCTCCTTTTTGTCGAAACATAGTAAGAGGTCAGTAGCACTATTCCTTTAGCTCCAAATCCAATGCGTCAAACACAAATGCATAAACTTGTAGAATCCTCTAAATGCCAGTAGTATTTTCATATAAAAACATGTCGGTAGTACTTTCATCTAGTGAGTAGATTACTGCTATTGGTCATCTTGAACCAAACATTATTATTAAAATATGGATTTGTTACATGAATGTACAGAAAACCTTGTAAAAAATAATAATATAACAACGAATTTAACTTATGATTACGAATAGTTTTTTTTTCTTGTTTGTTTATGTTGGGTTCATTACCATCTATTTGAATGTCTAGTTAATCACCTAGCAGAATATGCTTTCTTCTTTGTTAGAACAAGACATAAATTTTCTTCGTTAAGCACTTTCCTTAAAACATATATTACCTGCAACAACAGCAAATCAATCACTTGAAAAAATTCATTTCTTTTGGTTGGTAAACCCTTTCTTGTATTTAGTATTAATTTTCCTTCAAACAAATTAAGCCTTGTAAGTTGTAACCTTCAACAAGAGCAAAGCACAATCCGCGTTCATCTTTTTTTTTTTTTCCTTTTCTCATGGTAAACCCTTTTATTTTAAAAACATCACAATCAGTGAGGTAGTCCTAATCTGTTGACAATAAACAATGAAGAGAATTGGAAAGAAGACAATAAACAAAGGGACATATTCTAATCTGTACAGCTTGGCCTCTTATCATTAACAACATAGAACTGACTCATTCCAACATTATTGGCGCAACGAAATGACCAAAATACCCCCTCAAAACTTTTGACTACTTCCCTCCTCCAGACATCCCACGAAGAAGAATCATTGTCCCTCGTGGCAGGATTTTGCAAAACCATTGCCTAGACGCCGCGTTCTCCTTCTACATGATAAAATGATAAGAATCATTACCCACTAAAACCACTAAAAATCAAAACATGTTAAAAGCCAAAAAAAAAAAACAATAAGGCCCCACTCCACGGATAAAACCTACAGCAATCAACGGCCCAGATCAACCCACCTATCAAATGTAGTACCATCCCCTATCACCATCAAGGGTAGTGATGTGTTTTCTTGGGTCCCACGTTGGTCCTACGAAAACGACAAGATCCGGATAGGAAACATCGCTTTTGTTTACCTGCTTTTTGGTTTTTATTTTTTAATTGGAAATACCGATTTTTATATGAGAAAATTAAGAAACAAGAAGAGGAAAATACACTCGTGAATATTCGAGTATATCCAGATTACTCACCCACCCATAACATTATTGGACCTGAAACTGACGTGGATCCGTGCTGTCTGGTCTGGTCATGTAATAAATATGTACTACCTCTAGTTCTAAGCTACTGTTCATCTCCAGTGACATTAGGCCACGTTGGCCAGATTTAAAACACACATGTGCGCGGCGGCTCGTTGGTCCAGTTGGCCTAGTGGGTCTTCTTTTTCTCATCCAAATCTTGGTGGCATATATAAAGAACCCTCTTCCATGATCCATCAATTGCCAGTCAATACACATTTTTTGTTAGTTTATTACCTGCCTGGCTAATAACAGGCTGAAGCTAGCAAGTTTTGATTTTTACCATGCCTAGTGCAAGAATGAGGATGCCAATTAGGCAGGAGGATTTGATGTACAATGGTGGTGGTGGAGGGTTTCATGAGTTTCTTGATGACCAGCCGGTTCCGGGTTTGTCACATATGGTTTTCCAGTTCTTGGAAGACGGCGATCAATGGTCGTCGTCCTCCAGCGAGGAGGGTAATCACAAAAATGAAGCGTTGTTAGAACAAAACGATGAAGAGGAAGAGCAAAGTAGCGGTGGTGGTGTTGAGGAGGTCAAACGTTTTTGGGAGAACCAGCACCAGCTTCTGCATGTAAGTTTCTTAATTTTGATCATCCCTTTTATTTTTCTCCTTTGGAAATAAATTTGGAAGCCTAAGTACAGTACACATTGTAATTTCATTTACAAAATGAAAAGATTAATGGATTGGTATGTGGACTTACATTTCTTTGATTATTCTGTGATGTTTCAGGCTACCTTATGCAGGACTACTCCCTTCGAATCAAGTATAAGAAACATAACCAAAGAAGCACTCAAAGACTTACAGACGGAGGGAACAATTTGTGGCTGCGGGAGACCAATGGTGGGTGGTTGCCGGAATTGCTTGATGAGAGAAATCTCCGGCCGCCTCCGTAACGCTGGCTATAATAGTGCTGTTTGCAAGACTAAATGGAGAAGCTCCCCTGACATCCCATCAGGTACAGCAGATGCTATACTAGATGTGCATTTACTAATAGATCATGATGGTATGATCCCTTGATATTTTTATAAAAGGTTTCATCATTAGCTGACATGTGATGCCATTGTTTCCAATGCAATTGCAGGAGAACACAGTTTCTTGGATGTTATAGACAACTCAAGTCCTAAAAAGGGAGAGATAAGGGTGATAATTGAGCTAAATTTCAGGGCAGAGTTTGAGATGGCCAAAGCCAGTGAAGAATACAACCAATTAGTCCGCCGGCTGCCGGAAGTGTTCGTCGGGAAAGTAGAAAGATTAAGCAGCGTAATCAAGACCCTGTGCTTGGCTGCAAAGAAGTGCATGCAACAGAAGAAAATGCACCTGGGACCATGGAGAAAGCACAGGTACATGCAAGCAAAATGGCTTGGTCCCTGTGAAAGGTACTCAACATCCATGACAGACTTGACAATGGAATATTCCCGGAGATTGCAGAAGCCAAAGGCCTCCATGCTAACGGTGGATTTGCTAGACATGGTTCCTAATATGCATTGTACTGCAGTTGCCGTTGTGTGAAGTAGACATGAAATTTTTGCCTCTTATAAAATCCTTTTGCCCTATGATCTTACATAGAGTTGAATTTAATTCTATGTATGTATACTCTCAGCATATGGCAGTGGTACATATTTTTATAGATAATAGATGGATGCTGTGAATAATAGATTTGTACTCCTTCCCTTCTTGTCATCTCCGATTAATAACCCAGTAATGATTATTCGGATAGTTTCACATTTTCAGTGGACGATTATTACATTCAAATTGGCTACAAGATACCTGAAATTTTTAACTGATACAGAAATGCACATAACTCCTCTGACTTGTGACCTTTTTCTTCTAAAAAATAAGACGTGATGTTGTTTCCTTGGACTCCTGTCTTGTTTTCAACCTAGGTGGCCTGGAGGCTGGAGTGTTTTTGGTAAAAAAACTAAATATTGGACAAAAAATTAATTGGGAAGACTTCCTGCCAAGGTTATCAAAACCGGACCGGTTCGACCGGTTAACCGGGTTTAACCGCCTTTTTAGTAAAGTCCCGGTCCGATTCACTGGAAAAAACCCCTTGGTTATATAACCGCTTTGAACCGGCCGGTTTTTAAGGTTTTTTGGGCATCCGGTCGGTTTTTTAAGGTTTTTGCCCGGTTATTCCGGTTGGCAGCCGGTTGGATCAATTTATTTTTTTTAAAGAAGGTTGTTATTTTTTTTATGTTATTTGTCAGCCTTTAAATGTAAAAATAGGAAAATAGTTGAACCTCGGTTGAACCCGGTTGAACCCCGGTTTTATTGATCGACTACCTTCGCCGGTTCGCTGCCCGGTCCCGTTTTCAAAACCTTGCTTCCTGCCCCTTGTTTCAGTTAGTAACTCATCATCAATGAGGTACAAACCTTTATGTTGGTGACATGCATATTTTCCAACAAACCGGAAACTCAATCAAAGAACAAGTGTACATTGTACTGTTTAGAACATAGAGAAAATGGATGCACAAAATTGGTGCACAAAACGATAAGACAGTTACCATGGTTTAAACTAAGGTAAGGTGGTATTTTAAATAAAAGATGAACATAAAATTAAAATAGCGTTTAACCTCATTTGGCACATGAGTCTAGGCCCCTTGTTTAGCTTTGTGCTCCTTTACCTTACTGACATTTTAATTAACATCGCTAATATGCGTGCTTTATGCTCATCTGACACAATCTTGAAGCAAATCTGAACGTCCAAAAGATAATTGTGTTATCGAATAAAGAATGTAAGATATTTCCGTCATCAAGCATTAGAAGACACAATGAAAGTCGTAGTTTTAACTAATTAAAGATTGGTAGTCACTTGGTTCCATTATTATGGTTCACAGGATTAGATTTATGGATATCAATGTTTTTGATTGGGGATAATCCAATGCATCTGGGCTAAGTTGGCAAATCAAGTGTAATAGACTTACTTTCTGTGTTTTGGAGTATATATTGTTGATGGCGAAGAGGAAACTAGACGATATGGCTTCAAATTCTGAACTAATTTTGACTGCTTTCTGTTTAATTATTTCAACCTCGAATTCAAGGCGAGTTAGACCAAATGTGACATGTTAAACCTGATATTTCACTAGCTTTAACAGAAAGTTTACCCAACTGGATTTTTTTTTGAGTGGACCTAACTTGAACTACTAGCAGTCAGTTTTGATTTTCATTAAGCAACGCAAGACAATATCTCTTTAGGTGTTATATTTTGATAAGTACTGGCACCAGAAAGCAATTTGGTATCATTCGTTTTAAGCACACTTCATGGTAGGTTAGATGTTAACAAAAGGTCCCACTAAACAAGCAGTCCAAGTCAAGGCCTAAACATGCAGAGTTTTTGTTTTCTTGTTTCCCCAAGCAGATAATCCTGACTTTGTTTTTTTCTTTCATGAAGGATTGGCTTAAACTAATTAATTTGTTGAATTTGATTTATGGTCACCCATATTTGTGGTTATTTTCTCAAAGGTCATAATTTAAGAAACAACCTTGAAATTTTCAAAACCCTAAAAAATATAGTTTTAGTGTCACTAAGAAGAGAGTTTTACGTGTTACATAATGGCCTTAGTTTGAAAACAGGATGGGTTTTGCAAGATTGGGCCGAATTCTAGAAGTTTCAGTTCTTTCTTTTGGGCCGATAGGTGCATATTCATGTGATGACACCATATGGGCCAAGTTAAGAAATGGCCTTATATTGCAAACTTGGGCCGAATTCTGGAAGGTTTCAGTTCTGTCTTTGGGCCGATTCCCTCGCTTCTAGCCAGCCCATCCTTATCCTCGTTATCTTTAAAACTCCGATGTCTTCTTAGACACAGTCACAGTCGCAGATAAGGAAAAAGCGGGGAGACTTCCCGGACTGGCGAAGCATTACTGGGTTTGTGTTGGGTTAAGGTTCTTGTCGGAATTCTCGCATTCACATCTTGTTTCTTATCACAGCATTGCTTACTTGCAGACTTGAACTGAGGTAGGTAACCCAAGAATTGCGCTTACATTGGTATTCATGTCCTGCTTTTTTCTTTCTGTTCATTTAACAACTTCTTCGTTTTGTATTCTGTTTCTGCTTCCATTCTCTAATTTTTTTAATGTTAGTTTGTGTTATCTGTAAAAGAATCTGCCGACCCAGTGTGTCACGCCGTAATATTATTCTTATCTTATCCGGGAATTTTGTTCTACTACTAAAAGGATTAATGCTTGAATGCTGTGAATGTTTAACCCTATGTAAAATTCATATGTTTGTTTTGTCTATTGGAAGCTCATGTGTTACTTGGATTAGTTTACTGTGTTCTTGTTTTGAAGTCGTGGGCTTCCTCTTGTTGCTTTGGTGATTCGCGGGCTTGTTGAATTTTGTGTTTGGTACTGGACTTGGGAATCGGGAAAGTTTTGAGTTTTATTTCTTCAAGTTTTGATATTCATAAAAGCTTGAGGAAACCCAGATCACCGTTCCCAGAACATTTGTTGTGTGCTTAAAATGACGGCCTTGCTCGCTCCTAAACTGTAATGGTACAATGTAGCTGTGTTGTTTGTAATGGCTGTTGTTATTACTGCACGAATTGTTATAATGGCTGTTTTGTTATGGGAGAGGTACTCTAATTGGATGTGTTGGAAAAATATCAGTTTCAATCTGTGGAAGTGTTTGAATAGAATTGAAAACCTTATAGTGGATGCATTTGTCAAAAATTAGAAAAATCTGGGGCAGGAAGAAGAGGTCACGGAAGCAACCCTTTCTTTGGAAAATCTCTTCACATTAATTTTGTTGAATTCTAATAAGATACGGCTTGGTAAGGCCTGTCTTTTGGTAATTCTTCTCATTCATTTTTCATTTTGGTGATAAGGTAGGCCTTGACTTGGAATAGCAAATGTTACCTTTTTGACAGGAGAGAATGGCAAGTGCTACTTCACTTTGGAGTGGGTTTTTTGGATGTGGGCAGCAAACATGGGCACCGGCACCAGCAATGCCTAGGCCAAGGCCAAATATTATGATAATTGAAGCCAAAGCCAAAACTAGGCAAGAAAATAGGACTGCCCGCCATGTTCGAATCAGAAAGAAGATTCAAGGTACGCCAGAGAGACCAAGGTTGTCTGTCTTTCGGTCCAACAAGCATCTTTATGTCCAGGTGATTGATGACACACAGATGCACACGCTTGCTTCAGCTTCAACCATGCAGAAACCTATGTGTGAGGAGTTTGACTACACTTCTGGTCCAACCATAGAAGTAGCTAAGAAGATTGGCGAAATCATTGCAAAAACATGTTTGGAAAAAGGTATAACTAAGGTGGCATTTGACCGAGGCGGATACCTTTACCATGGACGTGTGCAAGCCCTGGCTGATGCTGCACGGGAACATGGTCTTGAATTTTAAGGTGTGGTTGGCTAGGTATTGCTTATCCATTCATTTGCGCACTTGAGAACTTTGTGATGCAAGTAACATCAACCTGCAGATGAGAATGTGTAGTTCTGTATGCTTATCACTCGGTGTCTAAAGAGTCACGTTTAAGTTAATTGGCCGTGTCATTGTTATTGCTATTGTTAACGTTGTTGTTGCTATGCGGCTTAGACTAATCCATCTTTCCTGGTCTTTTCCTTTCTGTGGTCTTGTAAAGTACGCGGTCTTTCAAACACAGCATGATTGCAGAACCGAGTTACTTGAACCTTTTTCTTCTTCTCTTGGTTGGGAAGCTTTGTCTGCGTTTATGTTTAGCATCTACATCTAGATACAGACCTTTTGACTTTCCGGGAAGCGATGACTGCCGTGATTTTTAGCATCTAGATAGACCTTTTAACTTGCTAGCAGGTGGTTTGGTGAAGAGAACCTATAATCCTTGAGGCTTGGTTGTGACGCATCATATAAGACTCGCTGCCTATCTGTGCTGATGGGATGCTTCTCGGTTAGGGTACTGCGTCGAAATGAATGCATGCACTAGGGAAGGGGTCTTTTTTTTTTTCTCTTCTTTATTATCAGTGTTGATTTTATGTCTTTTTGCCCTCATTTACAGTTGTGCTGTATGGATGGAAATTTATCAACACGCTTATGGAATTGCTAATTGTTATCTTCTTTTTCTATCTATACAAAGTCTTCTTCCATCTTCCACTATTGGGGTGACCATGACTTTTCATTCTTGAAGTGATATATGAACATGATGTTCCCGTGCTCCTGAGAGATGACAACTCATGATCCTCATGTTAATCTATCTAAACTATGCAATTGAATCACGTTTACTTTCTTCCAACTCCACAATCCATTCACAGTAGAAGGCAAATCATGGGGATGTAACTGAAAGCACAAAAATGGCAAGACTCTAGAACTGGCAAAGTTCCTAGGCATTGGCAGCATCAAGAAGGCGTTTATAAGTGTCGATGTGGCCTTTC
Source organism: Turnera subulata (assembly GCA_028386065.3). Lineage (NCBI taxonomy): Eukaryota > Viridiplantae > Streptophyta > Magnoliopsida > Malpighiales > Passifloraceae > Turnera > Turnera subulata. The sequence goes on along the minus strand of JAKUCV010003299.1, from coordinate 48,546 downwards.
GTAGCCCACATGAAGGAATTGGCTCACTTTATGCATCTAGGCCCAATCTTGCCAGAATATGAAAATTCTCCAGTTTTTTTGCCATTTATGATCTATGCATAATTGCCCTCAGCTAGAATTGTATTTTGCACGTTATAAATTCAAGTCAATTCTTGAAAAAAAGAGCCCACTAAACTCCTTTTGTGAGATTCAAACTTATTGATACTTATTCCATCCAAAAAAAAAAACTCATTGATGTTTACTTTATTTTCCTTTTAAAAGCAATGCGGGTCAAAAATTGCTTCTTAACTCCGAGAAAGTGATTTATTCTCTAACAGCCGGATGCTATTGAATAGTGATAAATCTATATTCCTTGAGCCTTTAAAAGTTTAAATTTATATTTCCGTTAATTTAAACCAACCGCTTTTTTTTTTTTTTGGAGTGGGATTAATACTAAAACGTTGGGATTTTGCTTGATTCCGACATCAAATCCCTTTCCCCGGAGTAATTTATATTAGGGTCTCATGTTAATTGTTCTTCTATGGGTTCAAATTTGTGCAAAGACATAAAATAATTGGGTTTGATATGCTGCACCTGTAACAGGAATCACACAGTTTCGAAGTACAAGTTGTACACTTGCAAGTACTAGTAGGTATGGATTCAAAGACAATCAAACATGGGGCTATGTATCGTTAAAATCAGGATTAAAAAAATTAGAGAATCATAAAGCATATCATAGTGTGATCGTGATGTGACTACCGCTACAAGATTCTTGAAAGAAAAAAACAGACGTGAAAGATATTGTCCAAGTTCTCTTGTCCTGATCGTAACTTACGTTTAGTGAACTAATCAAAGAGACAATACCACGTAATTGGAAGTTTATCTAGAGGATCAACACATTACCTGCACACATGAACATGAGCTAGACATCTAATTCATTCTACTTATCTGGACATTTAAAAAAGTTCTCAAATCTTTGTTGGGATAAATACCAAATACCCTTTACACCATTGATCAAAGTAACTTGGAATTTTTTAACTTTTGATTTTAATTGACACCCGAATTGTTATTTCATTGTAATTTCATCTTCTGGTTAATCACCTTTTAGATTTTAGTTCGGGACTCGATGGTGTGTTGCGTGGAGGGTGAATATTTATCATTGGATGGCTAAAAATTAGCAAATTTCTCTTTATACCTACGTTCTGAAATTAAAAAAAAAAATCAATAGGAGTGATCGTTGTGAAATTAATTATGCCTTAGTAACAACTATACTTAACCATACGAAATGGAAAATGAAATGGTGCGAAGTAGATTCAGAGTGAGAAAATACACTATTAATTAAAATAATACTTCTCGAATTCAAATTAAAGAAATACAAGTTTGAGGGACATCTCACATCTCACTGATTTTTGAGGGACGTATTTTGTTTTTATCCCTGTTTGCTGCACTTAAAGGTTGTAAAATAAAAAATTATGACATAATTAAATTATTTGGTTATCCTCTATATCACTACATAACTCAACTTGTTGTTTAAAACCAAAATTTATAGGATGATAATTTTTTATGGAACGCTATTTGACGTGAGATGTTAGGTAAGATCAAATTAGTTGAGAAAGTTCTACAAAAAAAAAATGAAAAAGATAAAGTTCTTAAATAACTTGGATTCTAATATTACGGTGAACTGGTGATCATTACATGAATAAAAAAATAACGTCACCGCCACAGTTTATTTTAGTTAGAAGACACCCAACAAAAACACTAGTGAATACAGAAACTTGATGTTACGTGGATTCTTAAAAAACAAAAGAAAAGAAAAGAAAGAACTTGATGTTACGTGGAAAGCCAGTAAAGTCTTACACTTGTACCGCAAAAAAAAGCCTTTATTCAACATATAAATAAATAAAGATGCCTTTCATTGAAAACTGCCAATATAAACCAATACAAAAACATACGGTAAACTCCAAAGGAAAGGAGTCCACAAATTTAATCTACACATGCAAAGTTTATGCATGTCCGATAACAAGCTCAACAAGTATCGTACTTGCAATACAAAAATATATAGAGAATTGAAAAATAAATAACGTAATACAGCATATACGTTCCACAGCCAATTTAATTAGGCAAATAATTAATCTGAAATACAAGTAACATCAATTATATGACGTTTCAACTACGATGGCACTGAATTAAATCTCCAAAATCCAAACAAATCTCTGTTCATGCTTTTTTAGCTAGCTAGCATGAACTCGAAACATCGCAAAACCCATTTGAATCTTTAGATCCATAGAGGTGCCATTTAAGCTAAAAGGCTATACCGAGTAGAATGTATATGCATATTTCTTTTTCATGTTTACACATTTTCTTTTTCTTTTGGAAAGGAAAAACTATACCGATTAATGTTTACTGGATCCCCTAGGTAATTAATTTGAACATATATTTTTCATAATATACATATTTTTCATCTACTAAACGAAAATTCAAAACTTTTTCTTAGTTAAAAAAAATACTCGCTAATGTTTAGTTGATTGAGATTTTACTAATATTCAGTTTGAATCTCACTTATGATTTATAAAAAATCTAAAATTGTTGGCATATATTAAACTAACCCTAGTTTTATTGGGATTCAAGTGTGCTTGAGTTAAAAATTTATCTGCTTGTGAATGATTATTTTTGGTTTCTCATTCGATATTCGGAACTTTGCCTTGACTAATCAGGATACGATCGGGTCTGGATATGGTGAATGACTCTTTTAAAAAGAATCTGAGAGTGATTTTTTTGATTATTACAAAACTTGGGTTACTCGTTTAACATATTTTATTAGTAAAAGAAGAAAAATATTAAATTACCTTTTTTTCTGGAAAAAATCTTATTATTAAAGTACACTAATTTGGGGTATTTATTTACCTTCCCCAACATAAAATGAAACATTGATGCCTATAAATGATTGAAATCCTCCTTCCAACCAACAAGGTATAGGAGCCACCACCACCACCATCCCCACACCACGAGCCACCCCCATATTCCACCAAACACCCATAAAAACCGTATCCGTGCGAACCGTACCATACCACCCAACCCCATTAACTCTCTTCTTTAACCTCATTCTCTCCGATAACGACACTTGGATTCCCTTTTTATTTTTCTACTATATTCCCTTTTAACAAAACCATATTTAAATAATACTACTACCACTACATTTAATTAATTAATTAATACACCACCTAATGAATCGATTCTCTCTTTCCCTCTCAGGCCACCACCGTCTCCTTTTGACTTTGTCTCCCCATTGGCCCGTTTCTTTCCACTTACTCCACTGGGCCCCACGCCTAACGATTGTGGGTCCATGGAGAAATACACGGTGTCTCCCTATTTTATACGATCTTTTCATTTTTTTTCACTCTTTAATATTGAAATAAATTTTGGAAATTACATTCTAAGGATTTTCGGCCTCCACATAAGGTGCGGAAAAAGAAAAAAAATCAATTATGTTTTTAGGAATTGGAGAAAGGAAAAAAAAAAAACACTCAAGATGGCAGATCTTTATTGAAAAATATGATTATTTGCTCTTGTGGTGTATTATGTCATGATAGATAGCTACGTGCCCTCTTCAAAAGGTAAATACTTTTCTAAATTCCTCTCTTTGCTTGTGTTTCAACGTTGTTTCCCTTTTTTTTCCCCTATTTTTTTTGTGGGTTTGACATTGTTGATTAGGGTCATTCTTATTTTGTGATATTGGAATTGGGGCTGTGATTTTCTTTTGAGAGAGAAAGAAAGAGTGATGATATGTTGCGGGTGATCGATTGGTGGGTTGTATAATCATGGGTGTTTTTTTTTTTAATTTCCAAACAATTATATCTTTGAACAGTGGGATAATATTTTAATCATTTGGCATTTGTTTATTGGGGGAACTGGGGTACCCTATGTGGGATTTTCCAGGCTAATACGGAAGGTGCCATTTGACTTTGAAGGTCACAACAAAAGGGAGAAGGGAAGGGAAGGGGGGGTTGTCAGTTTCATGAGGCAGTTTCGTTTTGGTTTGGTGGTGTCAATCTAGGTTTTTTGACTGTTTTGAGATGATCCGTAATTTGATGGGTTGTGGTGGTTTCATGGTGTTTTGACTTCTGCTTGGAGGGGGATAAGAGGTTGAAATCCTTTTATGGGTTTGAATGGTTTCTTGATTTTACTGAGCCCTGGAGTTTGAATAATTAGTCCTCGTTTGTTAATGGGTTGGGAGAAATTTACTTACTTGAGCTGTGCAAATTATTATCTGGAGAAGAAGAAGAAGGAGGTGGTGGAGATTAAGGAGTTTTGTGGGTATAACAAATTCTATTAGGGTTTGAATTCCTTTATTTGAGTTTGAAGAGGGGAAGTAGAGATGGAGGAGGAGGCTACTTCTTGGATTAGGAGGACAAAATTCTCACACACGGTTTGTCACAGATTGGATTCAAAATTGGCCCTTTATCCCTTGTGCATTCCTGAGGGAAATTCGGGCCTGAAAACCAGGCCTGAGATGATTGCTTCCTATCAGGATTCCCTTTCCTTCCCCACCCAGAAAACCTCTTCTTCCTATCAGAAGTCACCCAGGACTCCTTACAGCAAGCAAAGATCTTTGTCTCCTATCCCTCAAACAAACCTCCCGGACACTTTTAAGGAGGCAAGGTCCTCCAAGAAGAGGTTCTCCACCCCACACCCTCGCAGGAAAGAACGAGAACGAGAGATGGGTGTTGCGGAGAAGCTTGTAAACAGAGGGACAGCAGCCCGGGAGTCCAAGCAATCAGATTCGGCGGCATCAAACGCAAGCCCCCTCCAGCACTTCTCGAAGGGTCATGACAAATCGAAGTCCAAGAAGGATTCTGCTTGGACAAGGTACTTTGACCACGGAGGAGGGAAGGTTAGTGCTGTTGGTGCTGCTGATGAATTCACTGTCGATATGTCTCAGCTGTTTCTTGGGGTCCGATTTGCTCATGGAGCACATAGCAGGCTTTATCATGGTTTCTATAAGGATGAGCCTGTGGCGGTTAAGATTATCACAGTACCAGATGATGACGAAAACGGAGATTTAGCAGTTAAGTTATCGAACCAATACGAACGAGAAGTCACTTTTTTATCCCGGCTTCACCATCCTAATGTCATAAAGGTGATAATTTTTTTCTATCGCATATGTTTTTTTTTTTTTTCTTTCCCTCGATATAATCCACGGCATATTGAATCATAGTATTGAATAACAGAGATACCGCAACTTTTCCTTGGCTTTGTGCTGTTCAGATTTATACTGCAAATTTGGGTGTCATTCCTTATCAGTTGACTAGATTAGAGTCAATTAACTTGTGAACTGCAGATGTGTGCTTTCTTTTAATAGTCGCCCGAATTGTGGTGTCTGCTACAATTTTGGAGTAATAGTTCTTCTAAACCTGTCTAATCTAGAATACTTTGATCTGTCAATGCAGTTTGTAGCAGCCTGTAGAAAGCCACCGGTTTACTTATTAATTACTGAATATTTATCTGAGGGTTCTTTGAGGGCATACTTGCACAAGCTGGAGCATAAGCTTCTGCCTTTACAGAAGCTTGTTGAAATGGCTCTGGACATTGCTCATGGGATGGAATACATACACTCTCAAGGCCTCATTCATAGGGATCTTAAACCTGAGAATGTTCTCATTGATGAAGACTTTCACTTAAAGATAGCGGATTTTGGAATAGCCTGTCGTGAGGCATACTGCGATTCTTTGGCTGATGATCCAGGCACTTTCAGGTGGATGGCACCTGAGATGATAAAAAAGGGGTCTTATGGGAGAAAGGCTGATGTGTACAGTTTTGGGCTGATCTTATGGGAATTGGTAGCTGGTAGAATTCCCTATGAGGATTTGACTCCCTTCCAAGCTGCTTTTGCAGTAGCACACAAGGTGCCTTTTCCTTTCCCCCTTCTGTTCATTCCATCTTTAGTAGTAGAGTTGCTTGAAAGTCTAATTCACATATCTCAATTCCTACATGCCACAAAAACTTGGTTTCTATTCATTTTTTAAAAAAACTGTCCATGTAAATATTCTGGTGAGAGAAATTATCATCTGCGTTTAATCCTTCGTCCTTCATCCTCTTAATCTAGTGGTTGTTTGTGTGGGAATGTTTATGGAAGCTGTTTTCATCCAGGTTATGCAGTTTGGTTGGCATAAATATGTGGATGATGCTAAGTCTGCCTAAATTTTATGACTGTTCCTTTCTTGTTATTTCCTTTGTCCCTTGAATGCGTAGCAAATGAGCATTACAGTGGTGTTTAGGTATGGTATTGAGGTAATTGTGTCACAATGCCAATTTAGACTTTAGTTCAAATTTTTCTTTTAAAGAGGAAAGTTACCTTAGAAGTCACTGCAGAAATTTGCCTCTGATTGAACTCCTAAATGTCATGAAAGGAAGCTGATTCAAATACTCATTGGAATAAGGATCTTCCCCTTCTATCTCATGTGATGAAAAATCCTGTTTGCTTCAGTGGAGGAGTATCTCTGAGGGTCTTTTTTCTTATGTTTCTGCAACCTGGGACCAGAAAGGGATAGGCTACTTGCTATATAATCAGAAGTTTGATGTTCTTACACTGGGAAATGGGAATGTGAAACATCAATTTCTGGGTGCAAATGATGCTAACAACAAAGCACGGTCTAAACAACAGTTAATTGGTTCAATTTTTATTTTCGTATCATTTTCCTTTGTGCCTTATTTTCCTATTCTTTTGAAAATTGCGGGACTTTGTTCGATGTTTATTTACAAATCTGTTTTAATAATTGAAATTTCTGGTTGAATTTCTAGAATTTGAGGCCTATCATCCCAAAGAACTGCCCTACTGCCATGTCAGCTTTAATTGAGCAGTGTTGGGCCTGGCAACCAGAGAAGAGGCTTGAGTTTTGGCAGATTGTGAAGGTATTGGAAGAATTTTCATCATCCCTTGCTCGCGATGGAACCCTCAATCTTGTGCAGAATCCAATTTGTCAAGATCATAAGAAAGGCTTTCTTCATTGGATTCATAAGCTTGGCCCTGTGCATCCAAGTAGTACACCCATGCCTAAACCTAAATTCTCGTGAATCTTTCTTATGACCTGGCTTTTGTAGTGCACTGGGTCACTTGTAATTAAGGTTTGTTTTCTGAGCTTCTTGTACTCTGTGTCACATTTATACCAGTGCGAATTGAGAATAGAGATGGGCATCATTGAGGTGAAAATGAGTTCATCTACTTATATACATACATACAGCAACTGTGTTTTAGGGGGTTGTGAACAATGTAAGCATTGATAGAAGACAAAATAGCGGTTTTTATTAGGCTATAACCCGGAGTGGCCCCTTGGGGTTGATTCTCTCTTCTTTTCTTTTTCTTAAATCTTTTTTCTATATATCATTATACACTGTTCTTTGTTGTGGTTCAAAACATTGATGATCCATTCTACATTTTTTCTTGTCACCTTTGTCATTTTGCTACATATCTCTGTATGTTTTTCATCTTATACTTGGTATTCTCATCTCAAATATTGTTGGCTCTCGTGTACAAGAGAAAGATGACCCAAGTATGTGGTTGTGGTTGAAATATTTTGTATTTAGTGATTTTGATCAAGCTTGTAGGGAATATATTGCAACCAAAAAGAACTTAATAACCCATGATTCGCATGGGTTCGATGGCACATGTGATACGGTTTATATCCAGCAAGTTCAGTTTGATTTAAGATTTGCCTGCAAATTTGGAAACGGTCTTGAATTTTATCTTTATTGCATCACATGATGAGCAGAAGCTGGCTATGACATTATCATTAAGGATTCAAAAATTAAGGTCAGAAACTAGGGATGGCTCAAAGTCACAAGGCTGGTTCTTTTATTTTCTCTACAACCATGAACTATACATTTCAGATTTTTTTTTTCGTTTTTTGTTATTTTATATATCAATATGCAATCGTGTCCTTTGGCCCCTGTTTCAACAATATCTTGGCTGCACTGTTTGCGTTCCAATCATATCTCTTCTTTCTGGTAGCTCTCACTGCTCGTTGCGTAGGGAATTCCATATTATGTGGTTTTATTTCATTTGTTTCTTTGTAGAAACATGTGTACCCAAGTGGACTCGCTTGTACCTTTCTGTTTCTTGTTCCTCCATTGTTGGCCTTGCATGGAACTATAGGGTACAAGGGTCCTCAAGGTGGGGAGGGGATGCCCCTGTTAATTCTCACATTATCTTTTGTCTGTGACCCCTTGTAAAAGGTCGTCAATTATTGAAGGGGGGGGGGGGCCTAGTTGGCTCATCAAATATCTCTTAAAAGGATACAATAACTTCATCACCTTTGGGATATGGAAAAAGCCAAAGACCTGAACAAAAGAAAAAGAAAGAAAAGGCCAAAGACAATGAAGTGTCTTCTACTGTTTGACATGGTTGGCGTGGAATGGAACTTTTTAGCAGTTGCTAGTCCATTTTTTGCTTTCGCCATTAACTCTCCTAATACTAATTTTGTTGACGCAAAGACATGTGACCATATCTGCAATGGCAAAAATAGCCTTCTCCTCTACGGGCAACTTTATGGTGCTCACCCACCCAACTTGAATAAAAGGGGACAGTGCAGTGCATGAGGCCAGTAGCTGTCTGTGTAGAATAGACTATAGAAGACTAAACTGTCCTCGTGCAATTTTAATGGTCAAGTTGATGTGGACATGGTTAGCTGCTCCTTTTGTTTTTCCTCTTTTACCTGAGTACGAGAAGGGTCAAGCATGCTATTAACTTGTGCAGATGCAATGAGAATTGGAAATTGTGGTCCAGATTAAGTTGTGTTTTTTTTTTCTTCTAATTAGATTATGTCAATATCAAGTAACGTACAATGTTAGTTGACATTTTCCAGCTGGATTAACAGTTACGTTCCGTTTAAGCAAAGGATTAAGCCTTCAACCTGGATAACCTAGAGCCCAAGACCCACCAGGTTGGACTGGGTTGGGCACTGGAGTTGGGAATTTCTCTTTAAGGCCCAGCCCATTTTTTCTTGCTCAGTTTCCGTATTGTATGAATTAACGAATCTTGTGGAAACACGTATTTCAAATTAAAACTTTATGCATCGCCAAGCATAGAATTCACATACATGGTTCGCTGAAGTTGCTCGGCGTCCTTAAAAACATTTTCAGGTTTGAGTTTTATAAAAGTAAAAAATAGGGTTAATAGGGTTTTAAAAACGTTTTCTGGTTTAAGTTTTATAAATTGAAAAAATAAATGTTTAGAGAAATTTAAGTCTTAATGATGTGAGTGTGACCGGACTATGATTAGAGGAGGACCGATAGTTGTTTAAAATTAAAGAAAAAAAATAAAATTTGCAGTGAGAAAGCAAAGAATAGTTTTGGAGCTGATATGTCACTCCTTTTTCTTTCCCGTGGGCAGACTGACCGCAGAAAAATCAGTTCCTCCTTTTTACGAGTCTCCAAAACGTGAGGATGGGATCCAGTACACCAGAATTGTCCAAAAAAATTTGGCGCCCCTCATTCATTTCGTGTTGCGCAGCTCCTTGATTAATGGTGCTCGTGTTTCATGCTTTTCGTACCACCACGAGAAGAACAAGTACAGAAAATAAGGCTGCATGTTTCGTGCAACATGCCCTTCTTTTAAGAGGGGATCAACCTTACCTGCAACCTACCTGTGCCAGGTTAGTTCCTTCCCCAACCAAGTTAATGCATCGCATTAGATAAAAACTGCAAACTTTTGGTTGATATGTTTCATATCTCTACCAAGCATAAGGCTTGCTTATTATAGTTTTTTTTAAAAAAAAATTCATATGTACTAAATTGTTAGGCTTATTATATGGTAGCCCTAGTAAATGCTTCATTAGTTGTTTCTAGAATCAGAGTTCAATTTTTACTGCTCGTAGTGAAGCCCTATTTATGTATGAATTGGTCAACTATTTCACATAGTGTTGATCCTTAGTCAATGACACGTGCGGTCAATTAAGGTTAACCATGACCCGGCTGGGTCCACAGGTTAATAAATCCTTTGTTAATTTTCGGTTGAATCGCGATTTGACTAGTATTTACTCGGGAAAATCGTGACTCGGAAGCCCGACCGGTTCAACCCCAGTCCGGGTTTAATAACACTGCTTATGAGGAGTGTCTAATGTCAGCATGTAACCGGAAATCCGGAGCCTGGACCAAAGGCGCAATGATGACATCAGCAAAGCTTTTTTTTTTTCTTGACAAAATAATTGTTATACCTATTTAATTCAGCTCAAAAGTTCCAATAATAAATTATTCTGTTTTGGTCAATGAACTAAAAAGTCTGATGATTAATGATTGAGCCATTTGAGGAAGGCTAGCAAGGTTTTCAAAATTTATGTTGGGCGACATATCATTGAGGGTTTGTTACAGGAGCTTTCTAATGGTATCGGGTTAATGGTATAAATGGTACCCGAGTTGTTTAAATTCGTCAATTGTATACCCCGACTTTTTTTTTCGTCAATTATGTACCCGTACTTTGTGAGTTTGCGTCAATTGTATACCTCGGGCAACCCTTTGATGACGTGGCGTGCTGCCCATTAATGGTGGATAGCAATTTAGTCCCTGAGTTTTTAAATTAATCATATAAGTCTTTTATTAGTATATAATTTAGTCCATATATTTTTTATTATTTAGAGTTAATCCTTACTATTATATGTAATTACTATTTACACAATATTTGATTCCTAAATTATTTTTAGTGTATAATAATATTTTTATTAAAGTAATAAGCATATAATTATTTTTTTACAATAAGTTTTGTAATGCACAACTAGTTATATTTATAAATTAATGTGTATATATTACCTAGTCATAAGAATCATTCAATTAAATTAACTAATTGTAATAATTTATCAAATAAATTTTAATTGAATGATTCAATACATAAAAGACATGTTTTACTTTATTAATTTTAACAATATAAGAATTTAAATTCAGAAAATAATATAAAAGGAGACCCACTTACCATGTATCATAATAATATGACTTTTGAAGAATGAATTCATGGCCAACTATATATAATAAATTATTATTATTATTATTATTATTATTATTATTATTATTATTATTATTATTATTATTATTATTACAGGAGACCATTTTATAAGAGTATTGAATTTTTTAATTTCTTTTGTGATTAATTATAATTTAGTAATATAATTAATTTAATTATATGTAAAAAATACAATATTAAATATTTCACAAGTAATAATTATATATAACACTAAAAATTTACATTATAGTATTATCGTTCTAAAAAAGGATTTGAATAAGTATAGATAAAGTTTTAGGACTTAATTGTAGAAATTCTAATGGACCTACATGATTAAATTCGAAATCTAAGGAGCAAACTAACACAAGTTATTTGCGGGCAGCATGCCACATCATCAAAATGCTGCCCGGGGTACATAATTGACCAAATTTTAAAAATACAGGTATATAATTGACGGAAAAAAAAGTCGGGGTATACAATTGACGAATTTAAACAACTTGGGGTACCATTTATACCATTAACCCAATGGTATCAAACTCACAAATTTTAGTTGAACGGTAGGGGTATGAATTATGAGGTCTAGAAGCTGGCTAGTCGAACTGACTACAATGGACTAAACGACGGTCTAAAGTTTGCAGCTTTTTTTTTATGCTTTTTATTTATAAACATTAACATTACAAGAAACCAACGAAAAGTGTGCAGGACTAAAGCTATACTCTATTATGTCTCTCCTTGTAAGACCCGAACTCAACTAACAAAGAGCTCACTGAGAATACATAACAACAGTACAGACCAAAACACACTAATCGCTAAGCAAGATTATTAAAATTCTTGCGTGCACCAGCCCAACTCCTAACAAACTCTGCATAAGAAATGACATATGAGGAGCCTTGATCCAAGAAACGGCATGTACAATAAATCAATAATGATGTCAAACAACCTGTCACACTCAATGCGCTTATTGTTGAAAATTCTCCAGTTACGTTCAAGCCATATCGCCCACAAACGTAGCAAAAGCTATGATAACCCAAGATGATCTACTTGATGTGAAAGGAGAGAAGAATGCCCATTGCACTAACAAGTCTGCAAGAGAGCTGGGGAGGCACCCTTGTACTCCACACCATCTACATATTTTCCCCAAAGATGCCAACAGAAATCGCAATGCAGTAGGAGCTGGTCTCTGGACTCTTAAAAGGAAAGAGCACAGGGAGCGTATAGGAATCAGCTAGCGTTAAAATACCTCTTTCACAAAGGACATCCCTGGTCTAAAGTCTGCTGCTGGCTCAGAATCACATTTTCTTATTTGAGAGTAAGGACGCAGTACACTAATTTAGACCAAGGAAATCTTGCGCTAACCCATATTGTTAATTTGGCCTACCTAATTGATTAGATTAAGCTAAAAAACATCAACCTATAATTAATAGTGTAACTTATACTAATCAATTTTGTCCGGGTTTTGTGAAAATAACTCCCGGAAATTTTGCACTGAAAAATTAAGAAGCATATAGACGACACAATTAGGAGCGTGTTAAAGACTTGGATATATAGGTACTGTAAACAATACACAAGCTCCCACTGAAGATCTTGTGTGGTATTATATTGTAGCAAAACTTGCAGAAACACAAAGAATATGAGGAAGGTTTTTGTTGTTTTTCTTTTTCTTATACTGAATGGGAGACCTTGCTATAATTGATGGATGCATAGTAAATCTCCTCAAAAGACGTCTAACTCAATTTTTAAGGCCCTAGGTTAAATAATTGTCTACCGAAGAGGAAACAAGTATCCACAGATAAGTCCTCCCCTGTACTATTCGAATTTTATCAGCTACGTCAACCAGAAATTCGAAAACAAACACGGACCACATTTTTATAGCAAATAGAAATCTTTTTCTTTACAAAAGGCAAAGGCTCTTTAGCGACGACCATATCAACCTTTGGAGACTTTGACGTATAAAGCATATACCTGCTGTGAGCAACTGCGCAACTATATGCATGTGTGGATACATTTCGCCATAACCACAAAAGATCATGAACAGTGAGTGCATTAATCCCCACCGTAGAGATTGCTTACCAAAAGGGCTAATCATATGTTGCTCAAACGAGTACTAGGAGTCCGTGCATATCAGCGTATATTTTTTTTTTTTTGATGGAATATCAGCATATATATTGTCCTGCAGATTATATATACGAAAGTTGATCACAGTCACTGCCATTTTCAAGGACAGTGATTGGTTTCCAAAGACTGAATATCTGCCTCCCAGAGATTCCCTAGCTATCCTGCCACTAGTAAGTACAAAACTTTAATCAATGCATTACCCAAGTGGTAAGATTTTGTTCACATGGTGCACAATACCAGCTTCAAATAGAAGGCACTCGAAAGGCACCGCGTGTAATAGTTACAGCAATATATAGGAGTTCCTCAATATTTCACTACAAAGCTCATACTCAAATGTTTTTGTTTTGTTTGAGAAACAAAATTGATATCTTATCTCTGAAGCATTCTGGCCCTGGAAAAGATCATCAACAGTATCTAAAGAACCAATTATATGATCCAATTAAGGCAAAAAAGAACTGAAAAGAAGATGGACATTGATTAGCAAAGTAGAAAAACCAAACCCAAGAAAAACAAAGACCAATAAGTTACACTTTTATCACCTGAAGAAATAATATCGCACTTTGCCTGAATGGATAGCATCCAGCAAAAGATTCGTCTGTGTCCCTCAGATACAAGAAAGCGACAACAGCCAGATCCTATCCATACATAATATTCGAAAGCAAGCAAAATTAATGAGTGTGTGTGTTTCTATCTTCTCCACAAAATGTGGTCTGCACTGTGATATCCAAAGTGACATGTGACCTGTTGAATCCCCTACAAGGTGAGAAGACCAGTCACTCTCAAATCTCATAATCCCTTTCATGTCGGGTTCGCCAATAACTTTTCAATATCAATCCAGCCATCTCCATTACACGACTATATATAAATTCTTCTAGTTTTCTTTAGAACACTCTAAACTAATTAAACTATATATTTGTTCTAAAAAATGTCAAATTCACTAGATCTTTGATTTTTTTTTATGTTTACGGCACCTCACCTCCTACGTACCAACAGAAATTATTGCTTTATATCATTTCTCAAATAAAATTAACATTTTCCATTGATGATGGTGTTACTCTTTTTTGCTGATAGATCAACGGTGTTCTTTCATGTATGTTCATTTTGAGTTTTTAGATTACAGATTTGGATAGTTTTTTTCATATATATATTAAAGATATTTATTCCATCCCAATAATATTCATATATGTTATTGTCACGTCAAATATTGTCAGGAAGTACTGGAGATTTAATCAATGTGATCATCATCACTTTAAGTGATAGGATTAGCACCTTTGGAGAGGGACTAACATTCCTCCTTTCTCACATCCTCCTAAAAAGATATAATTATCATCTAGCACATGCCCAACTAATTAGAATTTAGAACGAATGGTGTAACCTTATCAACCTGCCTTGTAATCCTGGCCGTCAAGGCTAAAATTATGAACAAATCCAAGGGAGACGGACTTCACCAACTGTGATCAGATGTGGTGGCCTCTAGATATTTGGTTTAAGTTCGAGCACAAATATACTTTTCCTTAACATGATATTGCTAGCTCCATATCAAAATTGATAAGTCTTTGTTGTTAAATGTCATCACTGATCCATTCTACCTACATATATATATCTACCATTGCTTTCATGTTTATGTAAAATAAGGAAGAGGTTACAGAACATTTGCTGAGAGTACCAATAATTTTTTCCCCACATCATTGCAATAGAATAGTGTTTGCATATATACCAAATAATTGGATGGGTGATTCATACACTAACACAGTGATGCCTTTATTTTTTTTTCTTTTTTGTATAATTCATATTGCTGAGAACCGGGAATCGCCCGAAAACCGGGGAGACACTACGCGAGGCCCAAGTGAGTTCCATACTCTGTAACCCTTTCTCTCCGATGTGGGATACACCATTCACAGTTATATTCTAACAATCTCCCCCTCAAGTGTGAGACTCTTCCATATCGGACCACGGGCCTACTCCCCTTTCAACGGAAACATTTCGGAAACTTTTCGCAACATCACCAAGAGCCCACTCTGCCATCAAGCCCGTTCTAGGAGCACACGTCTGTCGATGCTCCAAGAGGTAAACTTCACTTAGGCCCAGACCGGAAAGCCTCTCAGAAGTTTGAGTCTGCCAATACCACTCTTATCCGGAGCCACGCCTTACAACTCCAACCGAGCTTGGTCCAAGAGCCTAACCGCTCTTCGTTCCACATGGGGGCAGCAACCACGGGAGCATCACCATGTCGCAAACCATTCAGTCCCAGCCGAACCATCGGGGCTCCGCTACCACGTGTTGAGAACCGGGAGTCGCCCGAAAACCGGGGGGACACTACGCGAGGCCCAAGTGAGTTCCATACGCGTGACCAGGATACCACTCTGTAACCCAAAACCTCAAGGTATTGGGTACATGGGTCCACTTATGTTACTCACTTGACCTCTTTCTCTCCGATGTGGGATACACCACTCACAGTTATATTCTAACACATATGGTGAGTTAACAGTAATACTGCCATAATAGCATTATATATGTCGTTTCTTCGTTTTATTCCTATAGTTTTTACCCGTGTAGGGAATTTTGTTTTCTTTTTTTTGATGCTAGAATTTTGTTTTCTTTTTTTTGATGCTAGAATTTTGTTTTCTTTTAATACGAACAAAACAAATATACTTTAAACCATCAAAAGCATCGTATTCTAGGTAGAGGCGTGAAGTTACAAAACTTTAGAAGTAATAGAGTATTTGCAGCTTATCAAAAAAGAAACACAATATTTACACTAATCCAAGATCATATACATCAGCATATCTCACTGATTCCATGCTTCCGGTCTTTATCTGATTCAGAACATCACAGTGTATTGAGAATATGAAACAATGTGGGGTTGTGATCATCATATACTGTTCTTTAAACGGAACTGTATATTTAACTTTCTTCACTGGTACTAGATGTAGTTACAATTAATCAAGTTACTGAATCGTGGGAGTGTATATATATATATGCAAAAATACTTCAACCAAGGCAATTGGTCAAACTATCAGCCCCAAATGGCAAAGTGGCAGAATTTCTTCAAGTTCTGCTTTGGTTTCACATCTACAACTCTGGTCAATGTTGAAAAATAAGTAGAAAATTCTTATTAGGAGCGTCATCCACCATAATCAGGAGGTGCGCGATCCGGATCGAATTCGGATTAATCGGGGCTAAGCTCTAGATACCAGATAAAAAACCTAGAAAAATTGTTGAAAGATGAGTGTAATTAAATTCTTCCCATTGCATATTTCCAAGTGTAGTAGAGCCGGAATAGATACAGTGTGAAAATCGGTTCCTATATAGGCCCACGGTATATAAAACCAATCATCAGCCCCACTCTCCTCTCATATCAGATAGCTTTTGTACCAGTATGTAGTCATATTATTTGCTTTTGCCTTTTCTTTCTTTGACAATAATAAAAGCCTGCAACCAAATTAAGTGACCAGCGACCTATTCATTATTTCTTGGAGGAGCTGGCTGTGTTGGTTTTGGGTTAATCAACTCCAGGGAACTATTTATGGAGCAAAACCCTAGCTCATCAAGAGCTGATAGAAAAACCATAGAGAAAAACAGAAGAAATCAAATGAAGGCGCTTTACTCCAAGCTGAATTCTCTTGTACCTCATCAGAGTTCAAGGGTCTAGCTTTCTCCTCTCACTCAATATCTCTACATTCTTGAATACAGTATAGCAGCTAGCTAACTATGGCAACAATGTCTCTCAGTTTTACTCTGATTTGGTTCTTGTTTTGTTGCAGGAATCTGTGTCCCTGCCCGATCAACTACACGAGGCAACAAACTACATAAAAAAGTTGCAGACAAACTTGGAGAAAATGAAAGAAAAGAAAGGCAGCTTGATGGGGGTTGAGATGTCAAATCCATGTATGGATAGTGGAACGACAATGGGGTTAAGATTCCCGCAGATTCAAGTCCACGATACGGGTTCTACTGTACAGATCGTT
This sequence comes from Turnera subulata, assembly GCA_028386065.3. NCBI lineage: Eukaryota > Viridiplantae > Streptophyta > Magnoliopsida > Malpighiales > Passifloraceae > Turnera > Turnera subulata. The sequence continues at coordinate 31,500 of JAKUCV010003299.1, read as the reverse complement.
TTGATAACTGGGTTGGACGACAGCCAGTTCATTTTCAACGAGATCATTCGTCTCCTCCATGAAGATGGAGTGGAGATTGCCAACGCCAGTTTCTCTGCTGTTCAGGACATTGTGTTCCATTCAATACACGCAGAGGTACGTAGATGTTCCTTTTTTTCTTATTTGAAGATAGGACTCGAATCCCAAACCTCACCCTTCTTGCTTTTTGCAAGCTTATCAACCGTAGATGTTCTTTTATTGTTTACTTGCTCCTTTTACAGTTTTACTGAGAGATCTCGTTATATTTGGCAAATTTCAGTAAGAAAAGAATTAATTAAATTGTAAGAATATTGTTTCAGAATATCGTGTCCGTTTTAATTTAATTTGGTGTAGGTTCAAGACTCATCTGCAGGCGGTAATGATGCAGCTGCAAGGATATCTGCAAGGCTAAACAAGTTTGTTCAAGATGTTAGTGCTAATTGAAGTACTATAGCATTATCACGATCTGCTGCTGAAATGGATAGGTTGCATGTGATGATCACTTACCTTTCTATATATGTTTGTTTGCTTGGATATATATATAATGAACAGCATGACTCAAGCAAGATGTAGTATATGCCTAAATTTTGCTCAAGTTAGCTTTGTTCTTTACAAGATTTTATTAGTAATTAACCCAAGTTAATTAGCTATCCATGCATTGGCGTGGGAATTAAGGGAGTCCTATTCACTAATTAATCCTACTACAATAGTTGGGAAACCAGAAAAAACATAATGGGAGAAGTGGCTAATTAAGCAGTGTTTCCGTTTGCGTTGGCTTCCATACATTATACCTGTTCAACTTAAACAACCACACTGATCCTCTGAAGCGTAAAATTACATGAGAAGCAGCTAGCTGGGTCGTCTCCACTCTCTTCCAAACTATATATGTTTTTTTTATGCTAACGATAATTTTATTGATAATATAATGCCAATATTTACAAAGAAGGCGTGGTGTTTGTTGTAGCCACCAGCCTGGCCAGTAAAGACATGTAGGAAATCAAAAGACAGATAGGGAGCACTACACAGCAGATTAACCTAGCTGAAACAACACAGTATCAAGAGCCACTTTGAAGAGCATGAAAGTTACGCTTATGTCCCTTCCAATTCTTGAACTGCACTTGAAATAACACATGAAGCTAAGGGGGGAATCCTGCGAGAGAACCTTTATCCAAATTGTACGGTGCACAAGAATAAGATCAACAACTCTATCCACATCGCCTTGTTTATCATTCAAAATTCTTCTATTTCTCTCCAACCACGGTGTCCAAAGTGTTACAAAACTAATAATGACCCATAGGGATCGGCTGCAACTATCATGGGGTAAGAAGGCCTATTGATATAGCAAATCTTCCAAAGTTTCAGGTGCACACCCATTAGATACCCCACCACTTGCATAACTTGCACCAAACATTCCAAGAGCAAGGACACAAAAATAACAAATGGTCCCTAGACTCAAGTTGAGAGCACACAGAGAATCAGCCAAAGTAATAATATCTCTTTGCCGCAGTGTGTCTCTGGGGGAGATACTATTGTTAACTGCAAGACAAAGCCAACATTCGACTTTATATGGAGTTAATCCCAACTACGTACACAAAGGGTTTAACTCTACAAGCACCCCTCATCTTGTAAATGACCTCATTTGCACCTTTGACAAAGTAAATATTCCCGTTTGATCCACCCATCCATCTCCAGTGATCATCAACCCGACTTTGAAAATTCACCATGACAGCTCCTGCCACAAAGAGTTCGTCTCTAATCGTTCCCATTCCCGCAAAGGCCTTCTCCACATAGTAGTCCACCTGGGATTAGATTGGACAGTTTGAAGACAGTCGTAAACAGACCAGTCCTTGCAATTTGAGATTAAAAAAAAAAAAAAGCTGTGGGTACTTGTGTTGAAGCACGATGGTGGAAGCCTTAGCCAATAAATTGTGGGTTTAGATCATTTGAACTTCTAGCACACTCGTTTGTAATGAGAGTTTTCCAGCAACTTCCCTGAGATTGTGTAAACTTCCATAGCCATTTGAATAGAAGGTAATGATTATTCAATGCAAGAATCTGTAGGTGCAGCCAATGAGAGCAATTTTCAAGCCGTCTTTTGATTTTCTTGGACAATCCAAAAAGTTCCTTACAAGGATTCTCTTCTTTTTTTTTTTTTTGTTCTCAAAAGAACAATGCATATATATCCACGAGGGCTGTGGATTTTGCAAATATAATATTTGATTAGGTTACATCTTTAGGAGTTTTTTAATCAGTTTTTTTTCCTTAGAAGAACTGCTGGAAAACATTTCCTACGAGCTTGGCTCTCTTAAGTGAGGTAGCCAATATGGCAATATGCCTGACGTCATGAGGATGACGAGGTGTGTGTGGAATAGTCAAATTAACCCGGTAAAGGTCAATAGTCTGTTTTTTTTTGCTTTCCTTCACGAATAGCTAAGATCACTTTTCTTTTTTCACTCGGTTCGGAAAAAGAATGGTGTTATTATTCACATTTGTGGGTACTTTCAGTTTCACACCTACCTAAAATGTACGTATAATTACAAATTGAAAAATTGCTTAATCTATCAAAAATTTGGTTGGTCAAGTAATAAAACCACAAAATAAACCACTTATTCTATACCAAATTTAGGGGTGTAAGTTTTCTTTACAAATTTATCTCATGTCTCACCTTTTTTTGTGTGTGATCACTATGTAAATATGAATTTCTACTGATAAGAAACTAGAACCTATACGGTTGGTTACTGTATCTAAGCACAACGCCTATGCCAACCATTAATTATCAACAAGAGAAGAAATGGATGACGTTAATTTGGCCAATGAAAGAGTCATTTTTAGACAAAGGCCATTCATTGATCTTGAGGGTTCAAAACCATGGTAATACCGAATCCAGTTTGAAGAGAAATAATGGGGAGAAGGTTTGCACTGAGAAACTGAAAAAAGACATGTTTTCTGTGATACCTGTAGTCTCTTTGTTTTACCTGTTTTTGAGTGAGTTTCAATTTTAAACTCTAAACACTCTATTAAGTTAAGATATGAAAGTAAAGAAAATGTACCCCTTACGCCAGACAAATAACAAGTTGATGCATGTCAAAAAGTAATATGTGCAAAATACACTGAAAATCTTCTCTCCGCCCTGATTTCAGTTAAAACCGGAGTAATTAGAGATTACATATATATGGTGAGTGATGGCTCCGTTATCATGTGAACTGACCACCCTAACCAAAAGAGTTAATGGTCGAGGCGGCTCGTGTTGGTCTCATTACGAACACTAATTGGTTAGTTACCAATTGAAAAAACGGAGCAACAGTTTAATTATGTCTCCTCTGTTTGGGCCAGGAGATTCGCTTAAGATAAATCAATCAATGAAAAAGTTAAGCCCACACCCCTGTCCCAAACTCGTCCACTACACGCGTACAAGAGAAGCCCATATATGCTATATAGAATAATACGAACATAAGCCCATATATGCTATATAGAATAATACGAACATGTTTGTGACTCTATGACGGGCCTATCATATATTATTTTTGTTTTACAATAACAGGAAACTCCTTTTAAGACCTTTTGATTCACACAAACAAATCCCTCTAAGTAGCTGTGGACCAATCATTTTCTGCTTGGATCGAAGCTAGATTTTGCTTTACTTGGCCCAATTCTCATCCCACTTTCTTTTATTTATTTATTTATTTATTTTTATTTAGACACTGGTTTAGTCCAGTTCCAGCAAATTACTAACAAATTTGCTTTAATTGGCCGATTGTGATCAATTTGTAAATTTTTTAACGAACTGGAGATTCTACAGCAAACAAATTGACGGCACATAGCCATAGGTACTCTATGTACATGAGGATGCGTGAACCCTCACAGAAGTCAATGTGAAATTAATGTTGTTTGGCAATATTAATGTTAAGTTACTCAAAAAATGGGAGTAGTTTAAAAGGATCAAATCAGAACATTTAGATACTACTCCAGAGGAAATTTTATTATGGGACTCCAGTACCTAAACTCTTCTATTCACAGAACACGTATGCAGCCATTGATGGAACACAGCAAAACAAACACTTTCTTCAGATTCAAAAGAAAAAAAAAAAAGGAAAGAAAGAAACACTACCTTCACCGCATATCCACATGCATCTGCTGCTGATCATTCATTAAATTTATAATATGATATTTTCTTTATCCAATTTATAATATGATATGGAGGCCCGCCTGTAAACCATTTCTCTTATTATATTACACAATATGCTTTGCGGGAGAATAGCTCGAAGGGGATTTCCTGTCCGGTCAATAATACTCTATATTATAAGTTGAGAAGCTCCAAGGGATTACCGGTACCGGTCCGTAATACTATATATTCTAAGTTGACCCACAAACTACAACGCAAAGTGTTCAATTGTTGTATATTGGACAGCATTTTTTTTCAATAGTCAAGTGTCATAGCTAGATTAATTTGATTATGAGTATTGAGAGCAACATTTTTGGACTAGTGATGTAATGCCGAAAGATAATAATTGGGAAGAAGGTTATTTTCTTCTGGTGTTTAATTTTAATTGGATGTGTTGCTAATATAAGTTTGTATATTCGCTCCTTGTGCCTCGTCTTTTGAAATTGTAAGTTTTGATGACAACTGCCATGATGTCATGATCTGCAGCAGCTAATGTTTTTTTTTTTTTGTCTATAAGAAAACTCCATAACATGGGGGCTCCCCTCCATAATACTTGTTTCCTGCCCCAGAGGCAGATTACTAATATAGATTAACAATTGTTCTCAAATAAAAAAAAGAAAGCAAGTATAGAATCTAATCCGAATAAGGTAACCACCAACTGGAAAAATGGTTCAGCTCAGTCTGGCACCTGCTGCAGCGGGTCGTCTCTGTGCCCATGGAGGCTACAGAGAGCAATCCAAGGGGCAGCTGCTAATGCTACTGCATGCCTATCACAGGCATTGCATTAATAGTAGCCATTAATATACTAATATAGTCCATTAAGTAATCTAGAGATTGCAGCTTGTTAGAGAGAAAGTGCACATTATTAAACGTAAACCCAACTAGATAGTAGTGAACATATTACTATTTCTTTTCATTCCAAAGAAAGGAGTAAATATGGAGCATTATACTTTGCTTCAAGTGGCTTGCATAATTAGTGAGGTTCAGGATCCAAAACTCCTATGCATTACCGCCCGGGACCTAAGAACTATTTCTTTTGTCACTAATTACCTATGAACTATGTAGTATAATTTTTTTTTTTTGAAGCAGGGCACCTACTGAGTACTGAGGCCCTTGACTTCTCCTGTAACAAAGGCACATGGATTATATTGGCTGTGTATGGATAACTTGGTACATATCGGTTTGGCGTAGTTGAATTATTTATCCTATAGACATTTATTGATACTTTTTTTTTTTTGAACATATTTATTGATACTTTTTAAACTTGTCAAGGTCAAAGCATGATATATAGTATAGTATAATTAGGTCATACAGACTATAAGTAATGGTATTTAAAAAGCCTAAGACCATAAAAACAAACTAAACTAGTAAGTTATGCGCAAAACCACCAAACTCTTTTTTTATGTTATCTGCAATGCCATCGATTAAAGGACTCCTTGTACTTTTCTCTGCCATAATGAAAATCGAAGCATCTGGGGACGCAATCTGGCAAGCATGATCAGTAGTTTTACATAATTAGTTAATGACCCTTTGGCCAGAAAGCATCTTGCCGACGTGGAGTCTTATCAAATTTCAAACCATGGGATTTTTTTTTTCAACAAAGCAAAAGAAAAAATAATGGTTATTATGTGATTTGAACTTCATTCTACTTCACAGTTCACCCTATCTTTGCTTAATAAAATACATATAGAATAAAGTAAGGCAGCTTTAATTTATACCATACGTATGCCCTGATCCCCAGCTTCAGGGACATGAAGAAAATTAATGGATAAGAGAATAGAAAAAAAAAAAAATGCATCCATGTTTTTTGGGGGAGTGAATATCTCGTCCATTATATTTGTAAGCATATTCCCCTTAAAAGACCTTTTTCCGTCCCCAGTAACGAACTTAATTATGGTCAGGCAGTGGCTAATCCTCATGAGGGCTGCAGGTGGCCATGGCCCTCTAATTTTTTAAATTAAGCATATAGCTCCTTTTAAATTTAGTAATATGGTATTTAGATTTTTAATATTTTTTCTTAAATTCTTAATATTGTATATAATTTTTTCCATAATCTCATACTTTTTCTTAACTTGTATGATATTTAATAACTTAATTATATTTAGCACACTATATAATTAGGTCGTTAATTATATCGTGGTTCTGTGCCTTTGCATTCCCCGTTTATTTCTACTATCCCGAGTTCGAACAGTTGAATTGACATTTCCTACGCATCTTTTAATTCTTTTTATCATCTACACCCTTTCGGCCTAATTATTAAATTTGTCTTTATACCAATTTTTCTTGAATTTAATACTTCAGTAGCTTCTTGTTCCTAGCAAGTATGCCCTCATTAAGAACTCATAATAATTTTTCTCAAAAAAAACATATAATAATCTTTTTTTATAAAAGAAATCTTTAATTTTTGAAAAAAGACATTTCAATTAAAAAATAAAATTGAGCATACAATATGAAGATTCAAAAAAAATTGCCCACATATATGATATTCATATAACCGTGCGGATTGTGGAGGCTTTTCATTTTTGAACTGGGAGGCCTTAGAATGGGGGGCTATTTCACTGCGTAAAAGATGCAGAACAGTACAAGTTTCCGTTTATGTGTGTCTTCGTTACATTTTTCTACCCCACCAACATTAATTGCTCTGTCAAAAAAAAAACACTAATTGCTTTACATACACTTCCTTAATTATGGGACTAATCTTCAATTATGCATAAATAAGTAGGCGATAAACCGGCGGAAAAAAATTCAATTATTAGTTGGCCATTAGTGTTTCCCAACTCCAAAGTGGACCGAATTTAAAACTTCCCCTAATCTATTTTTCTCTATGAGGAAATTACCAGAATCTCTATACTACAATTACCAACAAAACGAGATATGCCATAATTATCTGTCCAGTTATGGCCTAAAAAAAATTATCTGGCCAGTTGGAGGCCTTAGAATGGGGGCTACTAGTAATTAAAAAACCAAGATTTTTATCAACAAAACCGCAACGAATCACGGGGCTAAAGTGCTATAAAACCCACCTCCTTGAAAACCCCTACTTCACACCCATCTCTAGTAGTCTCTCTATATTTCTCTCTTCTTTTCTTACTTCCTCTAAAGGAAAACTACAGAACACAAAAATGGGTTTTGCCATAGCCAAATGCCTCCTGCTACTGCACCTCTCCTTGCTCTGCTTCACCGTTTTCGGTGCAGAAGAGTTCATGGCAGTGGCTCCTGGGCCAACAACCTCCCACCACGGCGGCCACGGCTACAATCTCCACCCTGCAACTGCTCCCGCACCAGCACCCCACCACCACCACCACCGCCACCACGGCCAGCCACCGATCCATGCAACTGCTCCTTCACCAGCCCACCACCACCACCACCACCACGCCCACCCACCAGCTCATGCTCCGGTGCACGCACCGGTGCACCCTCCAATGCCCTACTCACACCCGCCGGCTAAGGCACCCGTCCACGCTCCACCTGTGGTGCACCCTCACCCGCCGGCTCACCCACCGCGTCCCCACTTTGACAGGACTTTGGTGGCCGTGCAGGGTGTGGTTTATTGCAAGTCATGCAAATACGGTGCCGTTGATACTCTCGTGGGAGCTTCACCGCTCTCTGGTTTGTTTTCAACTTCTTGAACCCTCATTCATGGCTTTGGTAGATAGCTGCATTACTTATACAGATCGTTTGAGTATATCAACATTTTTATGTTTTTCTTACTTGCATTTACTGCATCTTTTTCACTTTGAGCATTTTCTCTTTTTAATGCTTTGGAATTCTTTTCTTTTATTGATGAAGTTTTTGCTTTTACAACTAAGTTTGCTACTCTAAGATGCTTTTTCCTGTAGGAAATTAATTGTCCATTATACTTGGATCTAATTAAAATACACGTTTACCATATTATCAAAATTTATCTTCTGAAAAAAAAATTGTCAAAACCATTTTTTTGGTAAGAAACCATTTTATCTTAAGTGCCAGCTAGAACATTAACGTCACGTTCAAGAAATAGTATGATTAATGAGCTTTTTTTAATAATTTCCTTTTGCATGAATTTTTTTTTTCTCGTCCGTTGAAGAGAGACGTTGTTTAATCATTCTGGAAATTAATGGATTTGAGTTTCGAATTCAGAGGCAGAGAGAGAGAGAGAGTGAGGGAGCGCTAGTATTGGATGTCGCATCAATTACTTGTTTCTTTATGGGGCTGATGCAGCTTTTACTTTTTCCCATGTCTCATTACTCTATGCAGGAGTAAAATTTAAATTTCAAAGTAACTTAGTACAATTTTTGACCACTGAGCCACTGAGTATTGCCTCATTGGGCACTGTTTTTTTCTACAGGGGCCACAGTCAAGCTTCAGTGCAATAATACAAAGTACCCACTACAAGTTAAGGGAACAACTGACAAGAATGGTTACTTCTACATCCAAGCACCAAAGACAGTGACCAACTATGCATACCACAAGTGCAAGGTCTCCCTGCTCTCATCAACCAACGCAACCTGCAGCAAACCAACCAATCTCCATGGTGGAATCACTGGCGGAGAACTCAGGCCAGAGAAGAAATTTTCTGATTCCCACAAGACAGAATATGTTCTCTTCACAGTTGGCCCTTTTGCTTTTAACCCCAAGTGCCCACGTTAATTGCCCTCTTGTTCGTAGCTCTACGTGCTTACTACTACTATAATGGGGGTCACTAGTTTATAGTATTGTTTCGTTCTACATTTGAGGGTTGTTAATTTGCAGTGTTTCGTCTTTAATGTTTCAAGTTGAGAAAAAAGAAAGTGTGTAATGGCCAGTTTGTGATTGTTGCACCATTATAACTTTTAATTGTTTTCACCAAAAAAAAATTATAACTTTAATTGCATGGCTCTTATTTAATTTACCGTACTTATTACTACTTATGGCATTGATAATTTTTAAAAAAAATTGGAAAAAAGGTACTTCAATATTTAATCAAATAGGTATTACTTCTTCCTCTCCTATCGGCCAAAAATGCTCTAGAGTGAGGATAACCATGCAAGCGTGAAATTTTTTAAGTAGAATTGGGTCAACATGGGACAAGTTCATTGGGCCAATGGGACCAGCTTTGCCATACCCCGTTTGAACTTTGAAGAACTCTTCTTCTTTTTTAAAACTAAGTTTCAGGAAGAACTCAATTCATTTTCTATTATTATTGGAGGAGCTCAATTCTAAATGCATTGTTTTAGGCTGATCACAATTAAAATTTTCTTTGATGGGGGCATCTTGTCGCTCGAGGCAGTACTTGTGTCTTATTTGTAGTCTACTATCAGGAAAAAGAAAAGAAAACAAAAGAAATTATTCGGTCTGCCACAAGGGAGACAGGTGTTACTTTTGAGACACACAATTGTGAAGATGAGAGTTTTTATCTGTTTTGGTTTAATTAAATGTTCCCCAGATTGTCCTCAAAAGTAATAAATGATTAAAGATCGGCTTGGACGCGGCACTTGGGAAGAGACTACAAGCAAGTAAAAGGGTGAGTGTGATCAACTTGGGATTCGGTTCATTTTACATCCCTCGGATCCTTTTGTATCTAGTTTTGAACATTGTAGTAGTACTAATCAATATAGGCCTTTGTCATAAAAAAATCCATATTGAAAAAATTGGAAAGTCTCAATCAATCAAGCAATTTCAGTGCTCAGCTAGTTGGGTTGCAATAATTAGAAATTATGTGCTTTGGTTGTGGGCAATGCGCCCCTAGCATGACCCAAACAGTCCAACGTTAGGCTTCTACTGTTCGTTCACTGGTTTGAATGGTTTTGTGTTGATATTCCTCTGAAATGAAAGGCCTATTATTAAGGACATATCTTGACACCATGCACTCTCATGCCCTATTTTTTACCACCGAAAAAATATATATATAGTTAGCTGATCTAGAATAAAATTTCTGACTTTGGGAACCAACCTTCAAGATTACTATATTGCATTTGGGTAATACGTTTTGTATAGCATAGTTTGGGAGAGATAGGACTGATGGGCACATCAAGCCTGCGTTGCATGTGTTGCATATTGCATATTTATGAAGCTATCTTTGTCCCGAAAACAAAACACAATGTGAAACTAGTTTTTTAGTGTAACTATTCCCTTGGTTGAACAAGTGTGAATCGGGCCTAACCAGCCCAGTCTTTTTGTTTTTTTTTTTTGTTTTTTATATATATAATGAACCAGTCCAGTCTTTGATTGCAAATGAATCAATCCAACAAATCGCTCAAAGCAGGAGATCCTAAATAGGCAAGGAAATTTACGACTCCAAGGATATGGGTTAGACCCAACCAAAAATTATTCTGCACCACCATTTTTTATCAATCTGAGATACTAACACGGCTGATGAAGCAACACTCCAATTTGGCTTTTCCGATTTTTCTTTATTTTTTTACAGAGTATTTTCTTTGCTGAAAAAGTAGAATTTTCTCCTGGTTCCAATTTGCACCCAAAGGTTGAAAAAATAACTAAAAAATAGCTTTCATGCCTCACAATAACAGTGAAGCTTTCACCAAAAAAGTTCCACATCGTGTAGCCAATCCTTGAAAAAAAATAGATATGCACCTCAATAATATTCACTGTGACAGCGGTAGACTGTCAGTTTATGAGAGAAACGTGGAGATTGTTGGTCGTAATTATTTTTTTTTTAGGTTAAATACTTAATGGAATGAGAACTATTGAATGTTAGTGTTATTAATTGGGTTGAGTTATAACATTAACATAACATGGCCATTATTTAAGCTTTTTTATATAGGGGAATTAGGCATATATTGAACCTATTGCATATAAAACATTGTCAACTTGAAAATAAATTAGTTGTATTATATAAAGGTAGAAAAACATAAAATAGAGTTATATTACATAAAGATAGAAAAACAAACAGTCAATAACATTGGGGGATAATAGAGAGGATTGTTACTAGATAAGTAGAAGCACTGGTGACAATTTGTATCCATATATACGAATAGTTACAATTTTAATGCTAATATGGAATATAACAATTCTTTAGTCTTACCATCAAGCTATAAACATAATTTTTTATTTCCTATTAAATTATTTTACTACAACCATCTCTATTCCTCAATTTTGGGCACCTCCCCATTCAATTGCATTTGATACTAAATTTTTCCATTATGAGATACTAATATATTGTATATAAGAGTAGTAGATGTATATGTTTCCAAAAAACCTCTCATCCTAGCAAAATAATATTAACTAATGAACTCTGCCATCATATATCCAATGCAATATAAAAAACTAACTACCATGATTCCATGATTATAGATTATATATGTTAGATGTTAAAAACCTAGAGAAGAGATCGATGTGACTGTCATCATCTTTCTCTGCTGTTCGTTATAAATGGGCACATCTCTTATGTATCCATATATTTACTAATGCTTTTGAAGAACAGAAACGATAACAAAAATGAAGCGCCCCGACCCGTATTTATCGTACACAGTAAACACAGGCCGGAACTGTGACTACCCGACCCGACATAGCCCAAGCATACAGTGTGGACAACATAAACTCGGCCCAACGGCCCAAAATAGTGAACATCGTGAATACAATACTGGCCCATTGGCCCAATAACAGCGGAAACATTGCACAGCGGAAGACTTAACAAAACTCACATAGACACTGTATGCGACACAAGCAATCTATGGATCCAAGCCTGTCCAAGGGTACGCATCAGCTCGCCCGGTACGTTCCTGCACTAAAACAACTCATCCTACGGGATGAAACCCCGCAGGCGAGGGGTGAGTCCGAAGCGCTCACCGACGAAAGATAAACAGTGATATATTCAACCATAACACTTTCGAAGTAAAACAACCATCACAACAATAAGCAAACCCTCACATCACAAGGTAACTATCACAAACAGCATAACAGTGGAATACAACTCAAACAACACAACAGAAGAAACCAACACAAGCAACACGACAGAGGAATCTACTAAGTCATATCAAGCACGTCATATTCAATACTGAACCAAGACCCAAAGATTACTTATTAGTTTTTATTACCAATTTTTATCTTCCGGGCCCCGTCACTGGACAAGCTAGGGTCGTACCTGGTTATTAACTAATTCTGGATGCCAGGCCCCACCACAATCCGGGATCAACATCCCCATATCACAAATCCGGGATCAACATCCCAATATCTCAAATCCGGGATCAACATCCCAATATCACAAATCCGGGGTCAACACCCCCAACCAACAAACCCTCTGGCAAGGCACCACAGAACTAGTCTCTAACCATCTAGTCGTACCACTACTTTCCAAGTGACAATTACATCATCTCAATTCAATTCCAATTTCCATTCCAATTTTCGTTATCCTTTTCCCAATTATCCACAATCAATAATCCAATATCATTCTCAACACATCATCCAAGAACCAATATCACAATCCAGCCAACAATTTCATATCACCAAACTTTCACATCAAACAATTCAACAATATCAAACCGTTCAATAATATTTCCAACACAACATACACAGGACTAGCACGTTCTACAACAGCATTAACAATTTCATATCAATCAAGTAACAGCCAACAAACATTCCAGCAGATCAAACAACAGTAAAAGTACACAAACAACAAGAAGACACACACAGCATTACGGGCACATATCAGGGTTTATCCATCCTCACCTTGGCCGATTACTCAACTCCGGAAACAATGCCCGGTCCGACGCCGGCTCCTCGGGAAACTGCCCGATATCCAAACCTATACCACAACTAACATGTACTCACATAAATGCACATAATCGGTATACTATGATGCCATAAAGTATAAATTAAACCCCCCTCGGTTATACGTTATCTTCTCCATAAAATTATTATACTTGCCAAAATATAATTACCAAATATTATTATTTATTTTATTTTTTTTCAAAAATATATTATTATATATACTTAGTGAAATATTCCTCAGAATATACAATACCATATTTATTTCCAAACATTTTCATAGTATTTATACCCATTTCCTAAAATTATTTACTCTTATAATAATTTTTCAAAGGAAAATCATATTATAATTACATTTTCTCAAAATTATATTAGTGTTATCTTTTTATTTATTTATTTTTTTCAAGTAAAACATGTTCATATATTTCATATATATATTTTCCAAAATACTATAACTCATAATCACCACATTATTATTAATATATCCATAACATAATTACCTTAATTTATCTAAAATAATAATATGCCAAGATCATTATTTCCCTTAAAATCATATAACATATATTTATTTTTTTCCTAGGGAATATACTCACATAATTTTATTATTTTTTTCCAAAAATATGATTTATGTAAATTATATATTTTTTTTCAGATATTAATTATGTTTTTTTTTTTTAATTGGACTGGGCCATGTCATAGTGCATGCTTGGACTAAGGTCTGGACCAAACCAAAGCCCACAGCCTAGCCAACATTACCACCAGCCCATTCAAGCATCCAGCCCATGATCACAGCCCTAAAAACCCATCCAAGCCCTTGGGTCAACCCGACCCGTGGCCATGACCCGGTCACTTAATCGGGTTACTCACCCTCAACCCGGTGTTTCACGGGTGCAGTGGCTGACGGCGGCAAGACAAGCGAGCAGCGAGGCCAGTGGCAGAGTTGCATCGAGGCGGGGAGGACGAGGAAGGAAGGCGGCTCGTCGGGTTTTTGCTGCCGGCGGCGCGGACAGTTCGAGGCAGAGACGAACTCGTCCTCGGCGTTGCGTGGCGGTGGAGGCGTGGCGGTGACTGCAGGGAGCAGCGAGCTGAACGACGATGGCGTGGCGTGGTCATGGTCGACGGCGATAGCGAGGGCGGTTGTGTTCGGTGTGCAGGCGGGCGCTAGCAGCAGTCGGTGACGGCTTGCTCTATCGAGTTCGCTCGACCGGCAGCGTCTCCTAGCAGATGCAGCGGTGATCTCGAAGGAGCAAGGAGGTGACGGCGCGAGAAAATGGTCGCGCGTGGTGGTGAGAAAGGAGCGTTGCGAGGTTGGTCCGTGTCGCGGCTGTGTGGTTCACGGCGGCAGTGCTCACGGGGAAAAAGGAAGCAGGGGAGAGGAGGGGAGGAGCTGACGACGCGCTGGCTGTGAGGAGGAAGGAAGGGGATGGAACGGTTGTTTTATTTGTTTCTGGTTTGTGCCTTGGTGTTGTTGTTTGTTTTTTTTTTTTTTTTTTGCTGGAAGGTGAAGATTGAGAGAATGATTGCAGGCAGAAATTAAGAAAATCACAGGTGAGCATCACGGGTTACACAGGAAATGAACACGGGTAGCACAGAAAAAGAAGACGCCGCCCTGCATAATTGAGGCGGCTCCATTATGCAGGGCCGTGTCCGAATCGGGCCAGAAATTAATCGATACCCCGTAGTTATTTCCCGGTGTGTTTTTCCGAGAAATTCCGAAACTCGAAAAATATCAACTTAGTCCCGAAAAATCAACGGGAAAATCACGAGCGCGGGAAAACTCTCGGTTTCGAAAAACGACTACCGATTTACTTCGAATTAATTACCCGAGATTAATTCAATAGTAAATCATGGTAAAACAATTTCTACAGTCTCGGTAAAAATCCAAATTTTTCCCGGGCTGTTACAAAAAATAAAATAAACTATGTGTGTTTGAGACAGGTTAGAAGTTCCGTAGGAGGGGAGAGCGAGCAAAAATATTGTGACAACACATATTTCATACAAAAATTGTGGATTCTTATCGCATGTGTTTCGATATTTTGGTTCAATATAAATAAAAACTTTGAATCCAAAAGTATTTGGTGCACAATTTTGGTATCACTTTTGTGTGCACAAACAATTATTAAATGAAATCCTTTCATAATCACATATATTGACAAAAATATAGCTTATTTTTTAAATCCTACAGAAACAAAAAAAAAAGGGAGAGAGATGGCGAGCCTGTAGTAAAAAAAAAAAAGTAGGACGGTGATAAGAATCCTGACTGATGTAGTATCAAAAAAATGAACCCCTACTAATGATGCCCTGAAATAGAAAAATCATAAAGTAAATATTAACAGATGACCTTATTTTACCGTTAGAATAAGAGAATGATATTATAATATTTCAATAAAACACATATTTAAAAATTTTAATTCATGAGGGAGTAAGAAAAAAAAACATAAAGGCAAGGAAATCTCCAACATTATGTTCCTTTGGATGTGTGAAAACTGTTATTGCAATTTGCATATTGTCTGGCAAATCCATTTCACCTAGAAGAAGTATAAATATAAGATCCTTCAACCAACTTTTTGGTTATAACTTATAAATATTTCCTTGTACTTACATTTTCTGTTATGGCTTTTATTTTATGAAAATATGAGTATTTCCTGATCAATTGCAATCAAGAAAATGGAGTGTAGGAAGAGACTCAAGAAAGAGATACAACCCAACAGAGAGGCCCAGCCTACATGCATTGGACCAAATTACTCAAGTCCACGCCCCTTACCAAAAAAAAAAGATAAGTCAAAAAAATAAAATAAAGTAGAATTACATTTCACTACCCTGTCATATTTATAAGCTTATGGATTGTTATTTTGGGCCAGAAACAATCCAGTTGATGAATGCTAACCTCGACAAAAAAAAAAAATAAAAAATAAAAAAATGATGAATGATAACTAAGCAGTAACGGAGAGAGCTTATGAATTATAATCTTACACAAAGACATTGTTAAATGGTTTTAAGGTAGGAACGATGTCTTCATAAAACATGGATTCAATCTTATGCTACCGGGAGCTTGTAGACCAACCTATGTAGCCGTGGCATGAACATTGAGATCCTCTTTGTCCTCGATGCAAATGCTGTGAGGAAACCAGTGAACATTTATTTTTTCAATGCCAATGGTTAAAAGAGTTATGGTCTTCTGTGGACAATTATTGGAATCCAAATCTTGCGACTTTGGCCTCTTCAAATCCATCACAGTGCCTCTCAACTGTATGGTCAATCCTGGATCACTCGCTGGATTGTTTTAAGCCTAATGTGGATGCAGGAACTTTTGGTAATGGCGGATGCTGATTAGGAGCAGCTATTCGAGACGACCATAGAGGTGATATATATAATGATGGTGGCATACAAACTGAAGCTTCCTCTCCAGGCTTCATGAACCTCATTGCTGAGTCAGACTGTCTACAAGTTGATAATGAAGTGCAACAACAACAACTATATATCAGTCTCTTATCTGGGTTGTGTCCTGTCAGAGATCCATTTATATTTGCAGAACTTGAGGATTGAGGAAGGTTTCTTTTGTTCACACCACAAGGAATGGCAACTGCCTTGCTAATGCTACTAGCTAGATAACTTTCCTTCTTCAGTTTTGATGATTGCTAAAGAACAGTATGTTTAGGGTTTATCAGGCACACCTCAACCGTGATGCCTCAGGTGTATTTTATAGACATATCACAACAAGTACAAAGCATCAGGAAACTAACCTGTGCAGAAGTCTAACCCTACTACAATACTACACTCACTCCTATCTCATATTACAACGTATTTGAATCAAAGACACACACTGTGCTAACACTCCCCCACAAACGAAACCGGGGTGTAGCTGAGGTTGAGTTTGTCTCGAAGTCGTTGAAACTGTGCTAAAGAGAGTGGTTTGGTGAGCACATCCGCAAGCTGCCCTTCACTATGAACAAACTGAATGCGTAGCTTTTTCCGTGCCACCTGCTCCTGCACAAAATGGTAATCAAGTTCAACATGCTTGGTGCGCAGGTGTTGCACCGGATTGTGACTAAGATAGGTAGCACCAATGTTATCACACCACAACACTGGAACATCATGACCAATTCCTAACTCAGCAAGAAGAGAGGTAACCCACAGCAGCTCTGCACTTCCGTCTGCAAGAGCCTTGTATTCGGCTTCTGTGGAGGACCGTGCAACTGTTCTTTGTTTCCTCGAAGCCCAAGAGACAAGATTGCGGCCTAGGAAAACAAGATAACCACCTGTTGAGCGTCTATCATCCGGATTGCCACCCCAATCGGCATCCGTGTAAACAGTCAATGAAGATGATGAGTGATGTCGAAGATGAAGACCCATAGTCAGCGTGTGCTTCAAGTACCGCAAGATCCTTTTGACCGCAACATAAAGATCATTCTGAGGTTGATGCATGAACTGACTTACTCGCCCTACTGCATGAACTATATCCGGCCGCGTAAGAGCCAAGTACTGCAGAGAACCCACGATTTGTCGATATTGTGTGGGGTCTGGGAAGTCATCATCATCCGAGGAGCGTAGCTTCTTTGAAGTGGAAGCTGGGGTCTGGACAGGCTTACAATCCAACATGCCCATTTTACGAAGCAAATCTGTGATGTATTTTGTTTGAGTGAGTATAACACCGTCTGCAACATAATGAGCTTCCAAACCCAAGAAAAACTGCATCCGCCCGAGATTGCGAAGAGAGAATTCAGCACCAAGACGAGCCATTAGCTGCTGAACAAAGTGAGAGTTGTTACCAGTGATCAGAATGTCATCGACATACACAAGAATATAAGCCGTGACAGCCCCATGATTATAAATCAATAGAGAAGAATCTGCCCGAGATATAGTGAAGCCACACAAGACAAGATAATCACTCAGCCGTTTATACCAGGCCCTGGGAGCCTGTTTTAAACCATATAAAGATTTAAGTAATCGACAAACATGAGTAGGTTTATCACGAGCAAGAAAACCCTGGGGCTGAGCCATGTACACCTCCTCATCTAAAACTCCATGCAAGAAAGCATTGCGAACGTCAAGTTGATGAACCACCCATCGTTTGGAGATTGCATGGCCAAGAACAACACGAATTGTTGTTGGCTTTACCACAGGACTGAAAATCTCAGAGTAGTCCACTCCCTCTCTTTGATGAAAACCCTTAGCGACAAGGCGCGCCTTGTAGCGCTCTATCTCTCCATTTGCGTGTCGCTTTATCCGAAAAACCCACTTGTTCCCGACAATGTTCATGTTCTTATCGTAGGGAACCAATTTCCAAGTATTGTTCCGAAGCAAAGCATTAAACTCATCCTGCATAGCATCCCGCCAGACTTTGCTCTTGTTAGCTTCGGTAAAACTTGTCGGCTCAGTGGTTGGTGGTGTCACATGAGTAAGATAATTAGAAGGTGAGTATCGGGTGACAGGTTTGGGATTAGGTCTAAGAGTCATTCTACGTGGTGGAGTATTAGCGGGTGGAGAATCAGGGTGGGCAGATACCGTGGAAGAGGAGGAAGTTGTGGGCAAAGAGGAGATAGAGTCAATATTCAATCCAGGGAGTGGAGAGACAACACGTCGTGAAACAAGTCGAGTTGGTGTAGTCGAACTAGGTGAGGACTGATCGGATTGGGATAAGATTGGAGTAGAAGACGTGGGATGGGGAGAAGATAAAGGAGTAGTAGAAGATGGAGTCATAGGTGAGGTAGAGGAAGAGAAACTGGAATCTGGTGCTAACCTGGAGGAGGTTGGTGTTGGCGTAGAAGTGGTGGCAGCTGGCAGTGTTGAACCCGTGTTGGGGAAAAATACTGTCAAAGGCACCGTGACCCATTGATCTGCTTGTCTTGGTGGTTGTGGTAACGCGGGTGCCGTGACCTGGAAGGGAAAAATATGCTCAAAGAACCTAACATGACGGGCGATATATAGCCGTTTTGTTGTAAGGTCCATACACCTATACCCATGGTGAGAAATACTGTATCCAAGAAAAATACATGGTGAGGACCTAAAGTCTAATTTGTGACGATTGTATGGACGAAGATGTGGATAACATAAAGAACCAAAGACTCGCAAGAAGCGATAATCAGGGGGGTGAGAGTGAACAACTTCATAAGGAGACTTATTTCCAAGAATGCGAGTGGGCATATGGTTAATAAGAAAGACTGCAGTATCAAAGGCATAATGCCAGTAAGAAAAGGGAAGCTTGGCAAGTGCCATGAGAGTTAAACCTGTCTCCACAATGTGGCGATGACGTCTCTCAATGGAGCCATTCTGCTCATGAGTGTGAGGACATTGCAAGCGATGAATTATACCACATGAACGAAGTAGCTTATGTAGGGATCGATATTCACCTCCCCAATCAGTTTGGATAGCTTTTATTTTGGTTTGAAACTGACGTTCAACCTCAACTTGAAATTGTTTAAACACCTCATAAACATCAGATTTTCGTTTTATCGAATAAAACCATATATGTTTACTAAAATCATCTAGAAAGACAACATAGTATTTGGACCCATCAATACCAGGATAGGGAGAGGGTCCCCAAACATCACTAAACAATAAATCTAAAGGGTTCTTGGAACGATGAGAGGAAGCAGGTAAATGCAAACGACTAGACTTGCCAAGAGGACATGACAGACACATAGACGGACGCGAAGAAGAGACGCCTATACTGGAAAGAATTTGATTCTGGACTTGTGCATGGGGATGACCGAGCCGACGGTGCCACAGATCCTCGGTGCCAGCAGTGGTGAACAAAGCTTGAGGAGCTGCGGGTTCAAACACATACAAACCGCCACTACTCCTGCCGGTAAGGAGTGTTTTCTTGGTAGTTCGATCCTTCACAAAGAAATTATCAGGATGAAACTCAAAGAACACGTTGTTATCAATTGCAAACTGTTGAACAGAAAGTAATGATCTAGTGATAGCAGGGACATGTAATGCATTTTTAATGAAAAGAGGTCGGGTAGGAGTAGAGAGTCGTGAATTACCAACACCTGAGACAGACAAGTCATGACCGTTGCCAACTTGAACAGAATCATGGCTGGGATATTCTGAGTAATTGGAGAGACTATATTGATCAGGAGTCACATGGTGACTTGCCCCCGTATCAGGAAGCCATGCGGATGGTGAGTAGGAAGGAGAAGAGACTGTGTTTGCGGCTGGAGAAGAAGCATGACGTTGATAGCATGTCGTAGCAATATGGCCAACCTTATTACAAATTTGACACCGAGGTCGATTTGAGTCAAACCCACGAGACTGGCGATTGTCATAGGCCTGTCGAGGCTGATTGTAGGTGTTGGAGTTTCGGCCCCGGCCACGACGACCCCGGCCTCCTCCCCCACGCTGCTGTGGAGGGAACTGTTGACGCTGAGCAATGTTAGCCGTCGGGGCATGCATAGGCATAGTCTCCTTCGGTGGATCAGTAGAGGCGGGTGATTTAAGAGATAGAGCAGTGAGTGGATCATTGTGCATAAACTCATAGCTCATTAAGGCACCCTGCAACTCAGCAAAATCAAGAGGTTCCGGCCTAGCCGATTGTCATCATCGTTTACAGAAATTTAGTCCGTTATTTGGTGCTTATTATGTTTAGACTTTTAGTTGTTGTCTATGGCGAACTGGTGAGCGTCGGTTGAGTAGGCTATTAACGAACCGCGCTAAGTACATAACGTACTGTCCGAGTAGGCCCTCAACGCTGATTTGCTGGAGAGCCGAGTGAAGAGCCATGCGTCGTGCTTGATTAGGAGAGGCAAGGGATGACTCAAGAGCATCCCAAGCCGCCTTCGACGTCTGTTTACCAACAATATTCGGGAAAACAGCAACAGAAATAGAGGAGTTGATGCAACTAAGGATCGCTTGATCCTGTTGAATCCACGAAGCATAGGCTGGGTTGGGTTGAATCTCACCAGCAGCCGATATGAGAGTGGCAGGAGGGCAGGGCACCGTGCCCTTGACATAGCCTAAGACTCCCTGTCCTGCAAGAAAGGGCTCCATTTGAGCCCGCCAAAACACATAGTTGGTATGTGTTAACTGGATGGAAACGGCGTGATGAGAGTTGCTGAGGGTTTGAACGGGGGCGGCAGCAAGGACAGCATTCGCAGAGGACATAACATGCCCAGCCATAGTTGAAGCGGATGGAGCACTAGAAGTGAAACCGGTGACAGAGCCGGTGGAATGGGCATCAGTGCTTGCCATGGAAAAAAAAAAGGACCTAGTGTAATCTCTCCTTTCTTTTTTTTTTTTGGGTGTATGCGGTTAAGCTTGCAGCTCCGCTACCATAAAGAACAGTATGTTTAGGGTTTATCAGGCACACCTCAACCGTGATGCCTCAGGTGTATTTTATAGACATATCACAACAAGTACAAAGCATCAGGAAACTAACCTGTGCAGAAGTCTAACCCTACTACAATACTACACTCACTCCTATCTCATATTACAACGTATTTGAATCAAAGACACACACTGTGCTAACAATTGCAAACGCAGATGTAATAGACAATACCCTCTTCCACTTGAATGACAGTCAACTTCAATTCTCAAAAAGGATGATGTATAGTGACTATTGTGTTGAAAATTCAAATGCTATATGATTCCATTGAATAAGATGGAAAGCATATCTTCATAATGGGGGCGATAATTTATATTAGAAATATTAAACAATAATTAGGACTATTAAATGATACAGACCTGACAGCTTATAATTTCAAATCTTTTATTTACATATTATTAGGAGAAAAAACGGAGACTTACAGTTTGGTTTTCATATATAGATATAGTATACCCTTTTTCTGTGAACATACTAAGTATAGTTAGATCATATTACTTCACATAAACTTCTCGTAGGATTTACGGTTCCATTTGGTTCCTTGAGTAGTTTGAACTTTGAACTTGTAAGTACCTTTCTTTGATATCTACAACCAAAAATCGTGAGTAATATGTCTAGTTATTTTCCATATTTTTGGACAGAAAAAAAAGGCTAGCTATTTTAATTTGTAAATTATAAAAACTAAGAACGTAATTTCTTAGAAAGAAGAAATAGAAGTAGGGATGGCAATTGGGTAGGGTCGGGTAGGGTAAGCAAAACCCAGACCCGGACCCTTAATCAAATCGGGTAAGGTAAGAATTGACTAATTATGAACCGGGTAGGGTAAAGTTTAATTTTTTTGCCCAACGGGTAATACGGGTCTAGGTAAGGGTATATCCGCAATACCCGCTAACTAAAAATCAGGTTCTAATTAAAAAAAATCCTACAATTATTAAATTAGCATTCATGAAATATGTTCCAAATTCAAGCATAAAAATTTTTAAAAGAACATGAAGTCCAAAAATTTAAAGTAGCGTGTAACTTTTCTCAACTTAAAATCCAAATAATTTTTTTATTTCTTAATCTCCATCCTCTTCTCTACCAAGATCAACATATATTTTTTTAAAAAAAGTTAATATTATTAAATAATATAAAAATAAGAATCTTATAATAAGTTTAATTTGTAAATTATAAAAACTAAGAACGTAATTTCTTAGAAAGAAGAAATAGAAGAAAAGCTCACCTTGCCCAAGCGCAACCTGCTTGGATGGTTCAGGCCCACTCTTGGTCCAAAGCCACGCATGGGCTAACAGGTTTCCAGTTACTATACTTTCAGTTGCTTGGCCCAAACCACAGTCCTTCCACACCAGGGACATGATCCAAGTTGGAGGCAACTTGATGATGATCCCCCTAAATGTATAGTTTATCTCACCCCCAAATACTGTTCAAAAAATAATCTCACACCCAAATAATTCTAGTTTTCTTTTCTTTTCACAACTATAATGATTTCAAGATTATTTTTTTACTGGAAAATTAGTGTGTTATCTACTAAGTGGTTGTGCATGCTTATTTATATTATAGTCATTAGTGCACACAAATGTATATCAAGAGTGATGCCAAAACCAAAATCTTTTCTATTGCTGAAGCCTAACTTGTCCCTCAACAATCCATATGCTAAGCGGTTTTACTTTCAATGTATATAGAAAATTTCTATTGGAAAACTCACATAGCTATCTATGTGACAGGATTTAGATGATTCAGATCGAGATTAGTTAGGGTGGACCTCAGAGGGGCAAAAAAAAACAATCAAATTCTCTTGCTCTTCGAGGAATGCTAATCAGTTATCTTCTATCATCACTCACCATATATAATAATGGAAGTAGAGGAAGCAATGACTTCAAGTACCATCATATATTATAAAGGGAGTGAATGAAAATTGTTTCAGCTATCCATCAACATCCCAAAAACGACTTGGCAATGTGTTTTTGTTTCTCTAGCTTTTCTTCATGTTTATTTTCTTGTCCCATATAAGAGCTAAATGTGGTCTCACAACATGTCTACATAGAGATCAAGACCCCCCCGTTAGGCCATGCACATTGTCTTTGTTATAACGCCAGCAAATTGACAAAAATTAGTTGTGGGCATTTATTCATTTTGAGCCATGGGCGTTGCTCAACTACTCACGTATGCCAACTTGTTGTAAGTTTTGTTGCCAAAAATGAGCAAGCCTATCACATTTTCTTCTTCGCTATCCATGTGCTTTAATCATCAATCTGAAAAGATATTTTCAATGTTGATGTATTCAATTATCAATGGTTGAAATCTCCCAGTCAAAAAGCTTCATTTGGGTGTGTTTGCTAAATTTTCCCAGCCTGAGAGGGCCTAATTTTTGCAGTCAAACCAACCAGGCTTAGATAGGAAGGCAAAACCAGCCTTTTTCAATGTTTGCCACTTAATGGTGCCTTTGATATAATACCTTTCTTTGCTTGGCTCCAAATTTACAAAACAAAACTACTATTTCAAGATATGATCAATAGCTCTTTTTTCATTTGTCATATATATATTGTAAAATAGTGTATATATATTTAAAAAAGTATATATACATTTTTTAAAAAAAGTATCCAATGAATGCCACTATGAACTTAAACAACTTTTTTAGATGTCTAGATGTCAGTTTACTGCTAAGCTAAATTTGTTTGTAATCATGTTCACTAGATTTATTTAGCATTTAATTCCTATTCATAATCGAACAATTCTTTGTTTATTTTTCTTCATCTTCTTTCACAAACAAATGGTCATTACACTCTTTCCTTGGGGTATCAATATGTTTTAAAGTGAAATAAGAAATAATGTCCCTAAAAACTAATAGGTGGTCCCTCCACTTAGTAATTAAGATGTAAGAACATTGCTTTTTGGACAACAAAACAAATAAGCATTGTATGTATCGTTTCCATTCCTTTCCCTTCATAACTTGATTAGGATGTTGCACATCATTATCAGCTTTGATGACCGATTACTTTGACTTTGAGAAAAAGCACATTGAACTTTGATGAAACAATTAGGACTTTTCCCAACAAAATTTGGTCTTTTTGAAGGGGTTAATGCTAAAACATTCTTGTTAACTTTGTCAATTTTTTTATTGTTATTCCCTTAAAAATTAATATTATTTTATTTAACCAGAAATATATCACTGATTACATATTTATGTCTATAGTAATATTAATAGTCTAAAATACGAAATAGAATCATAAGAGACATTCTAAAAATATTAACAATTTTCCTCATTTTAAAAGCACTTGTGATCAGTAGCATAAATATAGTACATGAAGCATGGGATTTTTAGAAAAAGAATGTGTTAGTGTTAGCAAATATTAATTATCCCAAATTGTTATAAAAATAAATAAAAAAATTTGCTAGCTAAAAAACACCACAAAATGAATAAATAGCCCTAGAAATATTAGTTTTTAGTTCAATATATACAATGAGAATACGGTAACTTAATGAAAATAAGCCCGTTGAATATTTTCTAAATTTAAATATTACATGTCAAAAATATGAATTTTGTGGAGGATCCAGTTGAATAGATACTAAAAACTATAAGACACTAATGTGTACGATCTTAAGGCAGTTTGTATGTACTTTGTCAACTGGAGGGGAGTGGTGGTGGGCTGGTGGCAATTGTTGGTCCTCTAATGCTCATTAATATCAGTTTTGAAATTTACATGATCAATTTGGTAGCAATTATTTTCCAATAGAACCTCTTGCTGTCCTTATCCAGTAGTCCAACAATACAATTATATTTGTTCTGACCTAGCAATATCATCTTTTGTTTTTATCAAAAAAAAAATATCATCTTTTGTTGGTTCACACAATGCTAACCAGAGGAGCTAGTCATAATTTTGATATGCCTCAATGGAGTGGGGACACTAATTCATTAAGGATATGACTTATTCTTTTGGGGGTCAAATGGCTCTGACTGATTAATTAATCAATTTGTACTTCTAGAATTTTTTTTTTTTTTGTACTTCTAGAATATGCACACTCTAAGTGACAGAACTAGATATTATCTGTGATATTTCCTAATTTGAAATCTTCTACTTGGCCTGCAGCAGGAATACTACCAAATAGGTTATGCTTCACAGCTCAAATTAGTATCTAGGCATATTGATTTGTAAGAGGGCGCTTTTTTATATTTTGACGATACACTAAAAAATTTGCACTAATTTTGTATACCCCAAAGATATGATAGTTAAGGATCTTGATTTCATAATACATCATTGATTCTTATTTTCATCTCTTAACAATATAATTGGACAAATTCTGTGGTTCTCGCTAATAATATCATATTTTCACCCAAAAAAAATTAAAATATCATATATGATAAGGATTTTAAAAATAAAAAAGAATTATTTTCTTAAAAAGAAGAATAGAGAATCTTTATTGATTAGTACGTTGATATTGGGCACGCGACTTAATCCGCATGGAAGCACAGTTTTTTTTTTTTTTCTATTTAGTTGGGTGAACACTTTTGTTTTTTCTCTATCCCAAAACTACTACACACTTCATGTGGCATATTTTCCCATTCATAAAACAAAAACTGGAGCGCATTAGAAAGGCTGGCCACGGAAAATTTTCTTCTTGCATCTCAATTGTTCACGAATGAGCCAAAAAGTTAAGTTTCAACCAAAACCTTAACATAATGGATGAGGTTTATATTCTAGTAGATATACAACTCTGTATCACTGTATGGGGTGTCAATCGGCAATAAACAATTAAGATGGACTAGAAATTAAATAATATCAATGTAAAACTGACCATTTCTAAGGAAATGATATTATTAGTGTGTTAATTATAACAATAATGTTTTTTATAATTAAATAATGGCTAAATCATCATATATAGTATTACTAATCATCCTTTATCACATATAAGTACTGTATATCATTTTATCATATCATCGAGACACGCAATAAAAAAATAGATCAAAATATAAAATTTAATTTATGAATCTCAATAACAAACCTTAAGAGATTATAATCACTGAAATCTTAAATCTTAATCCATAGACCTAAAAAAACTATATCTTATTTCTCATAAGAAAAAATTGCCATCTTACACACTTATTTGTTTGGTTGTGTTTCTTCAATGTTTGATTTTGATAAGACTTATACATCTAGATTTGTGATTAAAGGAATCAGATTTTAGCAACTTCAATGAAGTGTTCAAAAAGTCTACTGTACGACTAAATTTTAAAGACTAAAATATTCCTTTGTCAACATAGTAAGATTAACTCATAGGTTAACTCCAAAAATCACCGAGTCGTTTATTTGACTTAAAAAAGAATTAAAATTCTTGATGTGTTCTCCGCCGTGTTAGATGTATCGCTGTGAGGTAATATAAAACAAGGAAGGAGTAACAAAAACCACCGTGGTTGGTGGCCCAGTGGCAAAGCCTTCAACCTGCCATCTCTAAGATTCGGGTTCGAGTCCCGGCGCTTCCAGTCAAGTCCCATAGTGTGATGCGGCCGAATATGGCCTTCCACACGGTGGGGTGCTGGCCGTTGAGCCCGGTGATTCCCTGGTATTATGACGCGTAGCAGGTAAGGGTGTCCGCCGGTGCTTCGGTTGGGCAGTCTCTCCTATGAGGAGGGTCTAATGCCAGGATGTAACCGGGGCCTGGACCGACGGGGCGATGATGACACCACTAATGCTTTTTTTTTCGACAAAAAAAGAAGGAAGGAGTAACAAAACATCCTGCATTAAATTGACCTGACATGCAAAATGGATGGATTAAAAGTGGACTTAGGAAGCATCTAAATGTCTATATCCAAGATAATATTTGAAGGTTAAAAGAATGAGTTATACTTCCACGCATGGTCGCGGGTGGTTAGCTCCCTAGTCATCTCTTTTCGGATCCGATTGATGATACTTTCAGTTGAGTCCCATATATGTGCGAATATGGCCTTTCACCCCCTGGCGGCGGTGGCCATTGAGCCATACTGATCCTCGATCTATATGACATATGGGGCTAGTTAAGATATTCGATGTGTCTTAAGGGACGGTCTTTTCTATGAAGAAGTTTTGAGGAGTGAATGTAACTGGGAATGCCTGGACCTGGATCAAAGTGGCAATAATGCTTTTTTTAATGGTAAAGAAAAGAAAGAATGAGTTATTAAAAATAGGGGATTAAAATGGGTAATCTCACCACCAAAAGCCCAATAGGGAGGGAGAGGAGGAAAAGGATGGACCATTCTCGTTAGGATAATTATTACCTCACCATATAGTCTATATTCAAAGGGGCAGTGTAAGTCAATGCAAAACATTGATCCCTTTTTTGACGATTTCTCTCTGGGCTTTGTCACCACCCAGGCCCACCTGTTTTTGTCTGAAATTCCACACTCCACCAATTACAAGTAACCAGCTGGACTTTTCTGCAGCCACAAAACCCACCGTCCTTCCAAGCGCGTGGATTCGGTACTCAGACGCAACACACCGGATTTATCTATCGAGAAATTTTATGGTGAGATTTCCAAGTTTATTTAGTTGTGAATCAATCTGATTATGTTATTTTTTCATGTTAAGAGTTTATTTATTTTTTCAATATATATTATTCTTTGTTTGGTATCAATCTTATATGTGAAATGAAATTAATTTTTAATAATATTTTTGTCCATATATACATATTACTAGATCAAAATAAAATGTTATGACAAAACTATAGACAAAAATATTTTTAGAAATAGAATTTATTTCACATATGGAATTGATATCAAACAAGCTATTAAGGATTGCCTTCTTTTTCTCCTATGATTTATTTTCCTAATCTATTGTGTATTATTTAGAAAATAAAAATGGTTGAATTTTTTCAAATATAATTAAATCTAAGATTAGGTTCACAATTAATCCAATTTGGGTGAAGCGCCCCGACCCGTATTTATACGTCTCAGTAAACACGTGCCGAAACTATTCTTATTGATAGAACAGACAGTACAACTCGCAAGTATTTACAATAGCAATCCATATAATACAATCGTCACCCTTACTCGGGGACCTTTATTCAAGCCACATCCTCAACAACAACAACAGAGCACATATGGTACAGCATCATCAAAGGTAGTACAGGAAAGCAGCATCACAGCAACACATATAATACATAGTAGCGGAAGTCTTATATGCACATGCAGCGGAGATATGGATCCGGAGTCAGGTGGAGAATAAAGCAGCAGCCATCGAACGTCGTACCTGAACTACGAAACAACTTAACCTACGGGATGAAACCCCGCAGGCGAGGGGTGAGTCCGAAGTGCTCACCGACGAAGGATAAACAGAGATATGCAAGCAACCATAATACTTTCAAAGTAAACACAGACAAACACAACACAAAGATTCTACCAAAACACAACTGAGCTAAGACCAAAAGAGTATTTATTATTATTACCAATTTTATCTTCCGGGCCCCTGTCACTGGACAAGCTAGAGTCGTACCTTGTTATTAACTAATTCCGGATGCCAAGCCAAACACAATCCGGGATCAACATCCCAACAACAACCAATTCGGGATCAACATCCCAATATCCAAACCAAACCGGCCATGACACCACAGAACTAGTGAAACGCCCCGACCCGTATTTACCGTACACAGTAAACACGTGCCGGAACTGTTCTTATTACAGTAGCAGACAGTACATACAAATAACATACAGTACACGTAATCCCAAATACAACATCCGTCACCCGAACCCGGGGACCATTATTCAAACCACAACAGCAGTAGCAGAAACATACAATACGAGATCTCGTCAAGCATACAATACGTGATACAACAGCAAATAAGATAACAGTAGCGGAAGACTTAGAATGA
This sequence comes from Turnera subulata, assembly GCA_028386065.3. Classification (NCBI taxonomy): domain Eukaryota; kingdom Viridiplantae; phylum Streptophyta; class Magnoliopsida; order Malpighiales; family Passifloraceae; genus Turnera; species Turnera subulata. The sequence continues at coordinate 2,473 of JAKUCV010003299.1, read as the reverse complement.
GATGCAGCGGAGGTATGGATCCGGGGACTGGTGAAGCAGAAACAGCGGCTGGCCGAACCACGGACCTGTACTACGAACAACTCATCCTACGGGATGAAACCCCGCAGGCCTCCCCACTCAGGCTTCACGAGTGGCTGCTTTCTATTTGTCATTATACGTCCGTTGTGTTATGAAAGCTTCATTTATTCCAGCAAAATCATAACAAGATACAACCAGATAAATAACTGAGCCAAGACCAAAAGAATGCTTAAATATTATCAAGTTTTATCTTTCGGGGCCCTGTCACTGGACAAGCTAGGGGTCAGACCAGGTTATTAACATGTTCTGGGTGCTAGATCAATCCAGGGATCGACATCCCAAAATAGTAACCCAGGGATAGACATCCCAAAAATATAATAACGGGATAGACATCCCAAGCATAGACATGCTTAACATAAGTAACCAGATCATAGCCACCACAAAACAGTCTCTAACCTATCAGTCATACCACTACTTTCCTAGTGGCAAATAAGTCGTCAACACAACTTCCAATTATCCAATTATCTCATCAAAACAATAATTCCACAATCAATATATCAACCACAACAGCAATAATATCACAATCAAACTCAATTGGCTCAGCAGTTCAATCAGGCAAAATAATCACAGAAGAACAAACACAGTATCATGTGCAACATATCAAAGGTTATCCATCCTCACCTTGGCCGATTTTCCTACTCCTGAAAGTCCTCAAATTGTCCCGGCTCCGGTTCCTCGGAATGCTGTTCGTTATCAGCTCCTATATTGCAAATAATAGCACATATTCACATAGGATGCACATAAATGTAAATGATGCTATACCGTAAAAATATAACTAAACTGATCCGTTACGTCCCAGTGAACCCCGTTATCATCATCATTCACTATTTATTATTTCTGCGTCAAAATTCTATACTGTATTTATACCTAGTTATTATTCCGGTATTACTTTGATAATACCCTTTCCATATTTATTTTATATGTTTGTACTTCCTAAAATAATTTTTATTAACCATATACATATTCCTAAAATAATTTGTGTCAAAGGTTTTATTTCATTTATGCTTACAAATACAATTATATACCTTGTATATACTTTTCTGCCGTATTTTCCAAAAATATACTTATCATAAAATATTTTCTCGAATGCTATTGTATGTATATATTTCTTCCTAAAAGTAATTATTATAACATATTTAAAAGGTATTTATCATATAATATTTCCGGTAAAACATTTATATCCTATATATCCTTAAGAAATTTTATCACAATTTAGTAATTATCTTATAATTATCATATGAAGGTAATTATTCTATTTTACTCCACAAAATTATAACCATATACTACCCTTACCATTATTTTCAGAAAAATTGTATTAGTGATATGTTGTTTTTTTTAATAAGACCAGAATTATATATACCTCTATTTTTATTTTTATTATCATTTTTATATATATATATTTTAATTATTTCGGACTGGGCCAAGGTCCAAGCCCAAGCCCAGTGTCTAAACCCAAACCTAACCCAACACTTAAAACTCAAAGCCCAATCCTTAGCCCCAAATTAAATCCAACCCAATTCACCTTAAGCCCAACGTCTAAGCCCAAAACCCAAAGGGAAGCCCAGGTCCGAATGAGCAATCCGGTTTGAGCCCAGGCCAGGGACCCGTCGGGTCAACCCAGCCCGGCCACGACCCGGCTGCTGAAACGGGCGGGGAGGGGTTGTCTTCAACCTGCTGCTCACCTGAGTTGCAGGGCGGCGGCGGCGGCGAGATGGCGACGGGCGAGGCGTGCAGCGAGCTCGGGGAGGAAGGCTGGGCGGTCCGTCACGAGCGAGGGGGGAGGTGAACGAGGGAGAGGCGTCGTCGGCGGGTCGTCGCGAGTGGCTCCAGTCACGCGATTTGCAGACGACGGCTCCTCGGGGCTGCTCTACGTCGACGGCGGTTGGAAAAGGAAGGAGAAGGGAGGGCCGCGCGCGCGAGAGATGCGGGTGGTGGCGCGCGGTCGACGGTGATGGTGACTGGGTGGTGGCCGGTTGTGTGGGGCTTGAGGTTGCGGCAGTGGTATGTGTGTGTTTTTTTGTTAATTTTGTTCTTTCTTTTCTTTTTCTTTTCTTTACAACAATTTGATTAAGGATTAGACAATAATATAGGCTGGAAAGGAGATGCTAGGCTGAAATTTTCTTCATGGAATATTTAAGTGGAGAAGAAGAGATTCTGAGACGCCCCGACCCGTATTTACCGTACACAGTAAACACATGCCGGAACTGTGACAACCCAACCCAAAATGAAACCAGCATACAGTGTGAACCACAATATCTCGGGCTCGACAGCCCATAATAATAAATATCAATAATAATAACACCGGCCCAATGGCCAAATAATAGAAAAACTATGCACAGCGGAAGACTTTAAATAACTAACACTGTATGCGACACATGCAAACTATGGATCCGAG
>JAKUCV010003298.1:70392-94604 GCA_028386065.3 Turnera subulata | reverse complement strand
CCGATTTTGAGGAGGTGTGTTCTTCTATAAATAGAGACCTAGGGGTTCATTGTTAGACAGATTATTTGAGTAATAAAAAGTTCAGTTAAACTTGAATAATCTCGGCCCAAAGAGAGGAGTCTCTTTGTTTGTTATATCCTTTGTGCTTTGTTTCTTTGTTGTCTAGCACCGAGAGTTTAGGAGGTGGAGGGGCTTTCGCATCCATCTGTTGCCTAACACGGATTGTTAGGAGGTGAAGAGCATCGGCGCAAGAACAGTGCACGATTGGTTGTGATTTGAGATCGGGACAACTTTAGATACGAAGGTGCTTCTAGGTCCGGCTAGGTGTGTTGTCGTATCACCATTAACCCACCATTGCTGTCACCATTCCCATTCACCCCTAACCCAGTCTTGGCCCCAAACCTCCCTCCCATCCACATCCTCATAGCCCAATTCGTCCTACTATACCCACCAACAAGTGCAACACCACCACCGACCCCTCCAAGCTCACCCACCCACACGAAATTCCGTTGTCGACAATGCAAAAGGCCCACCATCCCCGCCACCAACATCTCGACATGACCATAGAACCCCCACCAAAAACCTCAACTCCTACCACCCTCACCTGCCCACTCAAAAGACCTCGCACATGCTCCACGACCTCGAAAACCAAACCCACCGCCAGTTCTAGCCTGCCAGAACCACTCGACCACCCCATTGCCATGGAAGTGCGACCAAAATTCAACCCAGATCACCCCCGCGAACAACCCGCACCCCCCCTCCCCCGCCGAAACGAAGAAGAAGAGGAAGAACATCCCCTTGTCCCGCGCTGTGCACCCCCCCTACAGCACAGTCACTGCTTGTGCTTGTTAGCGGGTGGATAGACATGGAGGCCCTTAAGCATATAGGAGCCCGGAATGGAGTCCGACGGTACCTTCAACCCGTCGGATGGCTCAATTTTGTGACAATCGGGGAGGAAACTTACGAGGCCCTCACCCGGGAATTCTACAACTCCCTCACCTATCAGTAGGGTGTCGCAAGTTTCAGATTGGGCAACGTGGAACGTGTACATACAGTTGCCCCAATTTAATGCGATTTTTGCATTTCCAAATGAAGGCTACCGAGAGCGGCCTGCTAAATGAAATATCCGATACGCCGGGCCACCACTCTTCCTCTAGTATAGCCACCTCCTTCCGCAGCTGTAGCCTCCGCATCATCCAGCATTTCCTCTCGCACAATATATATGATCGCAACCGGAGCTGTTTAACGGTTCAGACTGAGGAGCTGTTCATCCTCTGGTGCATGGTCCACTGCCAGCCGCTGAACACAAAATGTTTTATCCTTCGATGATTTCAGACACAGCGGCTGGCGGCAAATCTTCCAAGAGTCGGCATCATCACGGCCTTGGCACGACATTACGGGCTCCTACTAGGCCAATTCCAGCAGGTTAAAGGTACAGTCAGGATAGACAGCGGCATCCTAGGTAGGCTGAACTTACCTCCCCCACAGCCTGAGGAACAGGTTGAAGCCGCAGCAGCAGAACAGGACCAGGACGCCTAGGCACAGCCTCAGCAGCATCAAGAACAACCAGTAGTGCCACCCAAGCCACAGGCCCAAGGACAGGCCCAGCCTGTCACCCGCGACCAAGTCTTAGACATGTTTGAACAGATGCAGGACTGGCTTGATCAGCGCCTTCTCCCCATCCTCTAGAATCAGCAGAGACTTCAGGAGAGCAACAACGCCCTGGAGATGAGACTAACAACTTCCTAAGGAGGAGTGAGGACAGACCTGACTAGGGGACTAGTAGAATTGTGCAATCAATCCCAGACTCAGGCCCGGGCCATGAGTGATTTCCACCGCCAATACATGTCCCAGCATGTGCAGATGAATGAGGCAGTCCAAAACCTTCTACATATGGTAAGGGCATTGACAAAGACAGCACCACGAGGACCAAATCCCCCAACAAACAGACAAGAAACTAACACCTTTAGCTTCTAGCTTAAGATAACTTACCCCTCCCACATGGCTTGACTTATAGTTTGGGGTATTTTTGTGTTTATCTTATAAAAGTACCTTTCAATTGCATGTATTTATTTTGTGGCATTGCACCTCATTTTTGTTAGCATTTTGGCAGTGAGGACACTACAAGTTTTCAGTTTGGGGTATTTAGGGTGCAATTTTGCCAATGTACGACTTTATGTATTAAATGAATTTCATTTTGCAATTCCAATTTCGTCTATTTTCATTTTGTTTCTCCCAGTGTGAGCCTGTCCTTATTTGTGCATCTTCTCTTCCTTTCCATTTAATTCTGCTCGATTTCTAATCTCAGGACTTGTCTTATTTTTCCAAACAAAGCAGAACAGGAATAATCAAGCAACTACATTCCATGAATTCTGTCAGAAGAGAAGGACCTCGCTAAAGAGCTTTCTCACCTAAACAAGCTCAGCATGTCTACCTTAGAACAGGCCCTTACCTCTGTCAAGGCAAAATTTAAACTGAGTTTTCAAGCAAGGAAAGGATTTAGGCCATCTTTTCCATTACCAAACACACAAATCCATACCGCACTCATCGTTCCCTTGCAAACACATTTGAGCCAATTATAATGGCCCTATTTCATTTCTCATCCTGCACATCCCACCTCAACTGCTTGCAGCCAAAACAGGGGCTATCAGTGCCTAATGATATGTGTGAATATCATATACTATTTTGGAGCATAAATATCCCTTTGGCCAAGCATTTAGTTAAGATCATGCATGTTATTTATAATTTTAGTTTGTTTTCCACTAGTTTCGCTTCCACTTATTAGTTTACGCTTTCAGGTAACTTTTGTTGCAAATTGGCTTGATTCTTGAAGATTTGAAGCCTTTTGAAGAATTCTGGAAAGATTGGAGCCAATTCATGAAGATTTCTTGACGATGAGTTTTCAACGGTGTCACACTGTTGAAACCTGCGGACCAGAACCTGGTGCATTATAATTCCAGCGACAGGATTACTTGTTGGCCAAACAATATGTGGCACCACCGACTTGCTGCTACTCCTAAAGGAAATACAAGAGATTTCTCTTTTTGCTGCGCCAAAAAGAGAACTCCTAGCAAATATTAATTCCTACTTTTTATTTGTCTTAGCTAGATTGTAGGAATTAAAGGCTAGGGTTTGAGAATAATAAAAAAGGCATCGACAGTAGCTTAGAAGGGACTTTTCTTTCTCTGGACATTGGTGTCGACAGCAGCTTAAAAGGGACTTTTCTTTCTCTGGACATTGGTGTCGACAGCAGCAACAAGGAGGAGAGGAACATTCTAGTCGAATTCTTACTTTTGTTCTTTATTTTCGATTTGTATGATGAACAAATCCTCCATGTTTGTTTATTGCTTAGCTATGAACTAAACCCTTCTTTCTATTTCAAAAGGGATGTAGCTATTCAACTCTTTTTATGTTTTAATTATTTCTCCAATAGTTTTCTGTTTCGATTTCTTGATTCATTTATGCATGCTTATTTTGAGTCTGAAGGTTGATCACCTTTAACACTTGTCTTAGGAGTTAAATTAAGTATCGGCAGGAGACATTTAATTCTGAAAAAACATAAACAAACCCTAGTCTAGGTGCTGAAAGGCATTAGGATTATTACGGAATAAGTAGCAACATAGAACATCATTGCTCTTAGGAATAGGTTTGATCCACGATAGTGGTAAGAATGACCTCTGAGACGAAGTTATACCTCTAAAAGTTGATAATTTCACTCTAGGTTGTTACCCATCAAGAAAACGAGTAGAAGGGTGTAGATTTTTAGCAAACAGTGTCACCCCGTTCGCAGACACGGAACAGAGTCACCCTGTTAGCAGAGTCTGGAGGATAATTAAGGCATGAAAGGATAGAGTACGATTGCTCTAGACCTTCCATAATCTGACCTTCTCATATAATTCACAGTTTATTTGCGTTCTCTTTACTATTGATTTAAATTTCGATTCACAATCTCAAAAATCGATATCTCTTTTACAGTTTTCTGCCTAACAGAGTGAGTCTGTTGATTAATTGTTTTGCCTAGTCCATGTGGATACGACCTCGCGTGCTACCTCGTTCTGTGCGCTTGCAGATTTTACGATGACCTAAGGGCACAAATTCTTTCAAACAGCCTCACCTTGTTAATGAGCCTGTGAACGAGAGTTGATCAAACTAAGAGCCTGAGGCTATTTGTGCTCGACAAGCAAAGGATCAGAATGCTACCACATGTTTGTATTCCCCTCTCCTAGAAAAATAAAAGAAAAAGAAGAAAAAGAGAAGAGAGGAGAAAATAGCGGAGAGGAGAAAAACAGATACAAAAGAAGAAAAGAGACAAAGAAAGAGAAAAATATTTTGTGAATCAAACTCCATCTTAGAACACAGATCCAATTCATTGATTGGAGTGAGAGTTGCTGGATAGCATAAAAAGGTGCTGAGAAATCAAACAGGCTCTGTATAGTCTCTGGCCGTTCATGATCAAAACTGAAACATCTTTAGTTCACAGGCCATTAACCCTTGTTCAGATCTATCTACCTTCCTTTGGTAGCCCTCACCTAACCTCAATACAACACAGTTAAGCCCTAGTGATCCTTGCTTAATGACTTATGCACATTACTGGGGACAAAGGCAACAGGCCTGCATCTGAGGTAACGTTTTCCGTTATCAACAATAACCTTTGGCAGAATCTCTCAGATAGCAGAAGAACGGGGGTCAGTTACAAAATTATTCCTATGATTTTTATGACAATAATTACTGACAAGAAATTTGATTGAAGTTGATGTAGTTTTGAAGGAAAATAAGAGAATGCTTGAATTGAGACGTCATAGGGGAGAAACATAGTGAAAATCAGATAAAATTGGAATTAGCCTTTTCTTCTATTTCAACGATGCCTTCTTTCTCTGTTTGCTTGAGGACAAACAAGATCTTCAGTCTGGGGTATTTTGATGCATGTGGAATATGCATAGTTTTAGGCATGATTTCGGATACAATTTCTCCTTATCTCTTTATGATTATATGTCTTACTATAAACAATTTCATCATAATCCTCTAAATTCCATCTCTTACTGTGTGATTAGTGAATCCAGGTGCATTTCAAAAAATTCTTGAAGATTTTATTGAGGAAATCGCAGAAACAGTCCCTGCCACAGCCTAAGCCTATTTCGAGACTTCTAGAGCCTGTCGTTCACTACAGATTCAATTAAAGGCCACAAATCCTCCTCTAATCACAAAATATCCACTGGATCTCCCAATCCCATCCATGATCCATAAAGTCCCCAACATACATCACCAACCACAAGAGAAGCTGGAATCCAAGTCGAGGATGAATAAAGAAAAGCTGCAAACAGCCCCAGGAACAGGCTCAGCCTGTGCATTCCACCGAACCGAGAAAATTGCAGGGAGAATATAAAATTTGTGCCACTTGCAAACTGAGCAGTCTTGACACCTACAACCATATCCTGAGAGTTTCAGAGAACTTTCTGAAGGAAAGGGAGTAATAATCATACTTCCAAGAAGAAAATCCACTTAATAAATCATTATTCTCTCCAAAAATCTTCTGAACACTTGCATCAGCCCGATTTCAGCCTATCAGCAGGCTTCCCATGGCACCTCATCCCGACATACACATGGGCAAACTGAAAACCAACTTATTCAACCCCCATACCTTCCAGCAAGTTGGGAAAAAGAAGAAGCCGGGCCACGCCTATATAAGGAGGAAGGAAAAGGAACAAGGGGATCGATTGAGGGGAGACACAAAAAGAGAAATTGTAGAAACACTTGAAACGAGGGCAGAACCCAAAATCATCAAGGGTTCAAGGAGACACGATTCTACACTCTTTTCTAGGTAGAAAACGTGTCGCCTCTAGCCTCCAGTTTGTTCCAAACATTATGCTATCCCTTGTTCCCATTTTTTTTGTATTTCTGAACATGAGCTAAATAACCCCTCTTAGGTTGAGAGGGTGAAGCATGTCTCCTATTTAATTGTAATAAATTACTCATTTTATGTTCTTAACCCGTTTTCTTGCCTTGGCTGTTGCAAACTTCATCCATGCTTGAGTCTTGATCAAACCCATGTATGATTACAGGTAGCTAGGTGAAGGATGAGGTGAAACCATAGCTGTTGGAACATCAACAACCAGGCCTTAGTTTCTTAACTTTTGACAGAAGTTGCGAACTAATTGAGGAATTAGCCTCAACACCAACCTTAATCCCTTAGATTTGACCGATGCAAAAGCATTAGGATGAGAGAGAATCATGGGAGGCACCTGTGAGTGAAAGCAAGTGGGTGCAGTATAGGTTGAGAGCGCCTGCAAGAACCAATCTTTACAACTGACTTGTGCTATCAACAGGCTCAGCCTGTCACAACATAGTCAAGGAGATAATACTCCTTTTATTCTGATTCTTGATTGACTACTGAGAAGCCTATTTTAACTAAGTGGTGAATTGGTGAAGGACCGAGAGGTGAAGTCAAGAATGCTAGACCAATAGTATTTAACCTTCACTCCCTAGCCATTCGAGAGAAGATAGGGAGAGACTGTGGGAAAACATGCCCCAACACCAAACTTCACCCCTAAGTGAATGTCTATACCTAGTGATAGGGTGGATGGAAATTTACGGAACTATCAATAAGATCGAGAGTCGTTGACAGTGGACTCGGTTGGGAGCCCCTACAAGATATCTCATTAAACACAGGCCGTTAAACAGGCTTAGCCAGTTGTAGCACTATTGAGCAATTTAAAGCATAAGACAGGACATGTGAACCTCGGATGCCTAAGAATCCTCTCAATCTGATCCCTTCTACTTAAACCATACCACTACTTTTACCTCATTGCTTATTTTTACAACATTTTATTTGAAACTCACTTCTATTTAATCGTTTTCAGCCTAATTTGTCTACTTAAGAGGTAACAGGCTCAACCCAGTCCCTATGGATACGACCATGATGTTCTTGCAACAACCCTGTGCTCTTGTAGGATCCATTGCGGTAAAGTAGTAGCCACGCATCAAGAAGTTTTCTCCGGAAACATGCGAGTTAGGACAAAGCATGTTGGAAAGGTCCCTTGTTGGTCTGTAGTGACAGTCGACAAGCCAAGACGTTGCATGTGGTGCATGCAGAGAGAGGGATTTATCCCTTTGATATCATCAACGGTGTACCCAATGGCCGATCGGTGCTGTTTGAGTACACCAAGCTAGGCCTCTTCCTCACCTGCAGAAAGGTCAGCACTAATAATCATAGGATAGGTTGAATTAGGAGCAAGAAAAGCATACCTGAGATTTGATGGCAGTGGGTTTAAGTCCACCATCGGTGCGACAGGCTGGGTCGCAGTGCTGTCAAGCACGGCTGACAGCGTCTTCTCGGGCAAGAACCTCAAACACTTGCTGAGAGGGTTGGATTATTGGTGTAGATCCAGAGCAAGGTCTTCATCATCAGCTTTTTGGCCTGCAAGCCAAAAGTACATGGACAGTGTTCGTCACAGGCCCTGTGTCTTGGATAAGGTTATCCTCAAGGATGCAAACCATGTAACAAGCTCCAGCCTATGACTGGGACTGCATTGCCTTCTGGACATTGCAGTCCACAGTTTCCTCACCAACCCGAAGAGTAACACTACCATCTCTAGCATGAATGATGGCACCGACAGTGGCCAGGAAAGGACGTCCGAGATAATGGGTGTTTGCTCATCTAATTGCATATCCATAATCATAAAATCACAAAGGATATAGAATTTACCCACTTTAATCGAAACGTCTTCTAACACCCACACAGGGTACTTCACAGAGCAATCAGCAAGCTGAAGCACCATGCACGTAGATTTGATTTCTCTTGTGCGGGCTGTCTTCATCATCATTTCAATTGGATTAACAGCTTCCAGACCGTATACCAGTTGGTAGGGGGTCTCCCCAGTAGTTGTCCTTTTTGTGACCCTGTATGCCCACAGCACGTCCTCAAGGTGTTTTGGCCAGCTTCCCTTCACAGCTGCTATCTTTTTCTTAATTCCATCCAGCAAAATGCGATTGGTCACCTCTATCTGCCTATTTGTCTGAGGATGACTGATAGAGGAAAACCTCAACTCCACTCCAACTTCCTGGCAGAACCCTCTTAACTTTTTAACTATCGAACTATGGGCCATTGTCAGTAACGATGGTGTGCGGAATGCCGAAATGATTTAATATGTTTCTCTTTATGAAGGTTATAACTCTATCAGTAGTAACACTTGCCAATGCCTCAGCTTCCACCCACTTAGTGAAGTAATCTACCGTGACCAGGGCATATCTTCTTCCACCCTTCGCCTTTGGGAAAGGCCCAACAATATCCATCCCCCACTGAGCGAAGGGCCACGGAGAGTCAATGTGTTGCCTAACAGCGGACGGGCACCTAGGGATCTTCCCATGAAGCTGACACTGCACACACCTTTTCACCAATTCATGAGCATCTGCCAGTACTATTGGCCAATAATAACCACCTCTCATTACTCTCCGAGCTAATGCCTTAGCTCCAATGTGCATCCCACATACTCCCTGATGTATCTCCTACAGGACTTGCTGCCCCTCCTCGTTAGTTAGACACCTCAGCAACGAACCGTTGAAGCCTCTCCTATACAATTCTCCATCCCATTCATAATTACCTAGCTTCCAAAACAGGTTTCTGGCCTCTGATTCCTCATCTGGAACCACTCCCTCCTCAAAATACTCTTAACATATGGATCATTCCAAGATTGGGCCCCTTCCACTACCATCAGCCCTTCTCTACCTTCAATAACCATCGTCCAACATCTTAGGAGCTGCCACCCAAATGATGATGCTAGTATGCAATTTTACTCTCATGATGCATGTCTTGACATATGCGGTCTTTGTTTGATTTTACCGAGCCCGAGGGGGCGTGAGTATTGACTTCTTGTGGGGTATCTACACAGGTCAGGGAGGACCAGCAACGGAGCCATGCCGGAGTTGCTGCTCGCCCTCTCTTCCGGGAACATGTCGAGAGGAACGGACCTGTTAGAGAGATCATCGAGAGGGTCGGGTTATGGGACTTCTTTCGCACTTTCTGGGGAGACAAGGTCGATTTACAAGCGGTGTGAGCTTTAGGCGAGAGGTGGTGGGACACCACCAACACTTTCCATTTAGCTTGCGGGGAGTTGACGATGCTCCCTTTGGACTTTGTTCACATCACCGGGCTGGTATTTGATGGCGCACCGGTCACCTTTGTTAGAATAGGTGCCCTACGCTAGAGTGGGGGGGTGAATAGCGTTTTATGGACAAAATCAAAAAACTTGCAGGAAATAATTACGGAATTGAAAGAATGAAGGACACACCGAATTTTATACTGGTTCACACAAACAATTTGTGTGGCTAATCCAGTCCTCTGAGAGACTCTCTCGAAGATTTCACTATCTACGTTAAGCTTTCGGGTGCTTAACAAACCGTTTACAACCTGAGAGTTCAAGTCACATGAACCTCAACACTCCTGCTTGAAGATACCTCACTTCAAGACTTCTCACACAGAAAGGAAACCCTCTTCCTATGAATCACAACAAGGGAACAAACCTCCCCTCAAGTGTATAACAACACTCACAACACTCAAAACAGAAACTCTCTCAAAGAGTGGATATTGAGTAACAAGATAAGCACTATAAGGCAACTCTCTCAAATCTCAAGGATATTAGCTCATAAAAACTTGAATGAATGTGTATCAATGAATGATAAATGTATGGAGAGTTGATTGTTAATAAACAGAGGTGTAAATGCTCTATTTATATGTCTAAAAACTTATATGACCGTTGTGGAATCAATCCAAAACACTTTTAGACAAAACATCATGGGGAGTTGAAAAAGGTGTCTGATGACAACAGCACAACATCGATGTTTAAGTATAGAACATCGATGTTTAAGCCATTAAATTTGAAAATTTTGGGCTAACGGTCATGAGAACATCGTTGTTTCAAGAGTGAACATCGATGTTGTGACAGCTAATATGAGTCATTAAGTCCAACGGTCACTAAAACATCGATGTTTGCCATGGGAACATCGATGTTTTGAAACACTGCCAAAACAGGTTAAAGATGAGCATCATGGGAACATCGATGTCTTAATGATGAACATCGATGTTTGATGTTGGAACATCGATCTTTGCCATTTGGACATCGATGTTTTGAGCCTCTGCCGAAGTTCTAAAGAAAACAAATTGATGGAACATCGATGTCTTGAATTGGAACATCGATGTTCTGATGCTGCAGAGAGTTTTAACTGCAACGGTCACAAGAACATCGATATTTGGGAAGCCAACATCCCAAACATCGATGTTCTGAGCTACTGCCTGTTTCTTGAACATTGTTAGGCAGGAACATCGATGTTTGAAAACATGAACATCGATGTTCAATACTCAAAAATCATTTTTGTGTTTGAAAGAATGCTATTTGATGCATGTGTAAAATTAATTTTGTTTTGAGCCAATGTCTTAGAAGAATTGAGTGTTTTACCCTTGTACATTTTGTGTTCCTAACTCATCTTGCTTGTGACTTCATTTCTTGTGCTCTTTTCTCTTTAGACCTTTGCTCTTTGATTTGATTTCTTTTTGCTTCAAGGTGGTCATAAATTGAGTCATAGTTGGTTTGTCAATATCAAAACCCTGAAATGAGACAAGGAGGCATGAGTTCTAATAATTTCCCCCTTTTTGATAATGACAAACAAATAAGAGTATATGCCAAGTTTTATGAATTCATAAGTGAGGTTAATTCCCCCTATGTGTTTCAAACTATGATTCCCCCTAACTTGGTGAATATTTCTCGGTGCATATACTTCTACTTGTCTTCCTCCTTTTGGCATTAGCAAAAAGAAATAGCAATGGAGAACATTTTATTGAAAAGACATAAACATAACAAGAGATAAGAGTTTAGAAAGTTGAGCTTTCGCTCCCATCATCATTATCATCATCATCATCCTCTTCTTCTTCATTAGCTCCTTCTTCACCATCACCTCCTTCTTGATCATCCTCAACATCCATTGGTGTGAAGTCTTCATCATCATCATCACCTTCATCGTCAAAATTGTAGCCATGAAGAGTATGTGATAGAGTGGAGGATCGTAATTTACACGGGCAAAGTAAGACCGAAGAGAGTGGCCTTGTCTTTGCACTTCCATGTCAATCCTCTCTATTGCTCGGCTCATGCTTGTCATGCTTAATTGGAGGCCATGGATGGAGTCAGCAATGGACTCAAGAGTGGCTCCGGAGGTTCGGCGTCGAGAAGCGGCAGCATGGGAGCTTTCAGTTGGAGCAGTCCTTGGAACTTGCTCGGAAGTTTGGCCGGTCCTTGGTTCTGCCACAGATTTTCTGCTGTGAAACGTGGCGTCACTAATTGTCCAAAGTTTTGAGTGAGGAACCTGTGCACCGACTCGAGCATTGACACCTGCATGCAACAAAATGCGCACTACCAGGAAGGCATATGGTAGGGAATTGTCAAGAAATGTGGACGGATAGTCCGACATGTGCATAAGCACAAATCGTGCCCAATTAATTGGGGCATGGTAAAGGATGGCATGAAGCACTTTCATTTCTTCAACGGATATGATTGTGTGGTTGCTGTCTCTTGGCTTGATGACCCGGGTGAGAAGGTAGAACAGAAGTCGGTACTCCGGGTTGATTGTCTGAATGGTTGGCCTCCCGAAACTGTGATGAGCAAGGGTCGTGAAGCCAAGCTCATTCAGGAAGGGTGGTTCATGGATGGTGGCCCAATGATCACCTCTATATGATGCAATATCGTCTCCCTGAAAAGGCAAGTCAGCAACCGTCCCAAATTCCTCCAACGTCATGTTGGTGGAGACTCCATTTACGTGAGCAGTCAGGTTATCACCATCTCGGCGGAGGGTGGAGTAGAAGGCTCGTACAAAGTCGCTACTGAATTGAAGGTGACTGTGGGTCACGAACCCCCATAATCCCGATGCTCGAAGTAGGGGCTCCAGCTATGTGTAATTCTTCATGGTGGGGTAGATTGTCGAAAGATATCGAGGGGTTGCAATGAGTCGCTTGGAGAAGTGAGACGTGAAGTTGTGAAGGTCGTCTCTGGAAGAGAACCAAATGGAGGTGCCTTCCACGGCATAGCGAGGGGCTGAGCTGGAGGAGCCTCCTCTTTGCTTGGATGGTCTCTCCTTAGCGGGAGATTTGCCTTTGGAGCTTTTCTTCCCACCTGCCATACTAGTGAAAGGATGAGTAGGAGAATAGAGTTGGAGAGCAAATGTTGAATGAGAAGTGGTAGAGAGTGTATAAAATGAGAGAGGGAGGCATCAATTTTATAGGGGAGCAAAAATAGAGCCGTTGTAGTCCTTGCAACAGGCTCCAACGGCTAGTTAACGACTATTTTTTTTTGAAGCACAACGGATAAACATCGATGTCTGGTCAGGAGAACATCAATGTTGAGGCTCTCCAACGGCTATATTTTTTAAATTTTAACGTTGCAACATCGATGTTCTGGTTGTAGACATCGATGTTTGATTCCCCAATGGCTATATTTTTGAAAAGTAAGGTCGCAACATCGATGTCCATAAGTTCAACATCGATGTTGTGGAGTCTATGGACACAATATGAAATTCCGTCAATCGAGACAACATCGATGTTTCAGACTACTGGGAAAAAAATTTAAGAAGTAATGATAGAACATCGATGTCTTACCTGTAGGCATCGATGTTTAAAACTACTGGGAAAAGAGGGTACTTACGGAACATCGATGTTGCGATACTGAACATCGATGTTTAAGCATGCTGGTTAAAGGCTTGATTGTGCACATGAGACAAACATCAATGTTGGATGTAGACATCGATGTTGTAAGCTGCTGGTTGAAAATGGAACGATCTGTAGTCCACTCAACATCGATGTTCGCTCCCCAACATCGATGTTGTACAGCCTCGGGTCCAGTTTTGTATAGTCCAAACATCGATGTTTTGGTGTAAAACATCAATGTTGAGCAGTCTCGGCATCCTTATCCACCCTGCCTTTCTGCCTAATAGAGGTGTACCTGCAAAATAACTTAGAGAACACTCTGACGCTCAAGTCAGTAAAGAATCAATACGATAGAACCATACAAAAGATGCACAAATTAGATCATTGTTGAGTCAAGTATTCCTAGTTCATTTCGAATTCGGAAGAACGACTCTTTCTCTAAGGGTTTCGTGAAAATATCGGCTAGTTGAAATTTTGTGTCCACAAATTCAACAGCTATGTCTCCCTTGAGAACATGATCTCTAATAAAGTGATGTCTAATGTCAATCTGTTTTGTCCTTGAATGTACGATTGGATTCTTAGTTAGACTTATGGCACTAGTATTGTCACACCTAAGAGGAATTTAATTGATGTTAAGACCATAATCCTCTAGTAATGATTTGAGCACAACAACTACCAGCTGCAATGTATTCTGCCTCGGTGGTGGATAAGGCTACACTAGCTTGTTTCTTACTAAACCAAGAAACTATGGAGCTGTTGAGTAAGTGACAAGTTCCACTAGTACTCTTACGATCTAGTTTGCATCCTGCAAAGTCTGAGTCGGAATAGCCTATGAGTTGAAGTGTAGAGCCTTTAGGATACCATAGTCCAACATTGATTGTGCCTATTAGGTATTTCATAATTCTTTTAATTGCCTTAAGATGAGACTTTTTAGGACATGATTGATACCTAGCACATAAGTAAACACTAAACATAATGTCTGGCCTACTTGCAGTTAAGTAGAGAAGGGATCCGATCATACCTCGATACTTTTTGACCTCAACTTCCTTACCTTTCTCATCCTTGTCTAGATGTTCTGAAGTGCTCATTGGTGTGGCCATTTCCTTTGATCCATCCATTTCAAAGCGCTTAAGCAATTCCTTGCAATACTTTGATTGTGAGAAGAATGTGCCTTCCTTCATTTGTTTGACTTGTAGGCCCAAAAAGAAGGTCAATTCTCCCATCATGGACATCTCAAATTCGCTGGTCATCATAGCAGAGAATTCCTTACACAAGGACATGTTAGTAGCACCGAAAATGATGTCATCTACATAAATTTGTACTAAGAGGATGTCATTGTTTTTACTTTTAATAAAGAGTGTAGTATCAATCTTCCCCCTTTTGAACCCATTGTCCAAAAGAAATTTGCTCAAGCGTTCAGACCAAGCTCTAGGAGGTTGCTTAAGACCGCAGAGTGCTTTCTTAAGTTTGAAAACAAGATCAGGAAATGCATAATCTTCAAAGCCTGGGGGTTGATTAACATACACTTCTTCTTGAATGAAGCCATTTAGAAATGCACTTTTGACATCCATTTGATACAACTTAAAGTCCATTGATGATGCAAATGCAAGCAATAGTTGGATAGCTTCTAAGCGTGCAACAGGTGCATATGTTTCTTCAAAATCAATTTCCTCTTCTTGATTGTAACCTTTTGCTACTAACCTAGCTTTGTTTCTAGTTATTATGCCATTTTCATCTAGTTTATTTCTAAACACTCATTTCGTGCCAATTATTGTATGATCAATGGGCCTTGGAACCAATTTCCAAACATCATTACGTTTGAATTGATTTAGCTCTTCTTGCATAGCCAAGGTCCAATGTTCATCATTAATTGCTTCAGAAATGATTGTAGGCTCAATTTGTGAAACAAATGCCATATGACCTATAGTATTTCTAAGAGAATTACGAGTACTTACCCCGCGGTTGATATTACAGATTACCGTTTCAAGAGGATGGTCTTTAGACTCTCGCCATTCTCTAGGTAATTCTTGGTTGATATCAACCGTTGTGTCTTGTGTGTTCTCCTCCGGGTTAGCTGCTTCTTGTTGGGAGCTTGCCTCCGCAGGGGTGTATCCCACTTTTGGTAAGCTGCTTTGTTCTTCTTCTTCCTTATCTTTCAATGACATCTTCTCAAGTGTACCTACAAGATCATCACAGAAATCCTTTCTCGCCAAGCGAGTATCATTTTCTGCAAACACAACATGAGGGGACTCCTCAATACTTAAGGTACGTTTATTGAAGACTCTATACGCTTTGTTGCACGATCAATAACCTAGAAAGATGCCTTCATCAGATTTTGCGTCAAATTTTCCCAAATTGTCTTTCCCATTATTATGAACGAAACATTTGCATCCAAAGACTCGTAAATGAGAAATGTTAGGCTTTCTTCCCTTGTATAATTCATAGGGCGTTTTCATGAGTATTGGCCTAATGATTGCTCGATTTAACACATAGCAAGCCGTACTCACTGCATCAGCCCAGAAATACTTGGGAATTTTAGCCTCATCGAGCATTGTTCTTGCTATTTCCTCAAGACACCGATTCTTGCGTTCAACAACGCCATTTTGTTGTGGTGTCCGAGGGGCTGAGAAATCATGCTCAATGCCATGTTTATCACAAAAAGTTGAAAATTGATTGTTTTCAAATTCACCTCCATGATCACTTCTAATGCAAGCAATTGAACAATCCTTTTGATTTTGAACTTTCTTAAGAAAGCTCTTGAAAACGTTAAATGCTTCACTTTTATGTGTAAGAAATAAGGTCCAAGTGTATCTTGTGTAATCATCAACAATTACAAAGGCATAATAGTTACCTCCAAAACTTATGGTTTGTGAGGGACCAAAGAGATCCATGTGCAAAAGTTGAAGTGGTCTAGATGTTGAGACAACGTTCTTGGAATTGAACGAAGCTCTCACTTGCTTCCCTTTTTGACATGCATCACATATAGAATCCTTCTCAAATTTAATCTTTGGAATACCAACCACTAAGTCTTGAGTCACCAATTTGTTTAACATCTTCATATTAACGTGAGTTATTCTACGATGCCATAACCACATATCATCTTCTTTGCTCATTAGACATTTTGAAAACTTTGATGAAGACTCTTCCAAGTTAACCATATAAATGTTGTCAATTCTATCACCATGTAGAATGATCTTATTATCACTAAGACGTTCTACGGTGCATGACTTGGAATCAAAAATCACACGATTTCCCTTGTCACATAATTGACTTATGCTCAAGAGATTATGTTTAAGACCTTTAACAAGTAAAACATTATCAATAGAGGAAGATTCATTTTTACCAACCGAGCCAATGCCGATGATCTTTCCTTTGTTGTTGTCTCCAAAGACAACATTTCCTCCATTTGATGGCTTTATTTGCAAGAACTTGGATGCTTCTCCGGTCATGTCCTTAGAGCATCCGCTATCAAGGTACCAAAGTACACTTGATGCCTTCAAGCATACCTACAAAAGCAAATCAATGAGTTTTTGGTACCCAAATCTGCTTGGGTCCTTGAGTGTTAGGAGCATAGCGGTAATGATCTTCTTCTTGCGCCCAATGCCTATGCCTAGTGAAGCAAACAGGAGCAATGTGTCCTATTCTATTGCAATAATGACAAATAACATTTGGATTGTGCATCCTTCTAGGTTGATAATAGTTACTATATTGCCTATGTTTGTGCATCTTACTAACCTTGTTTTCCTTAGGTTGAAACATAGGTTTCCTAGGTTTTGTTTCAACTTTCTTCTTCCTAGGTTCATTCTTGAAACCTACTCCATGTTTAGTTGATTGCAAATTGCCTAAGAGAGAATTCAAGTTCTTTTGAGGGGTGTTAAATTTCTTTAGTGTTGTTTCAAGTTCATTAACTTGTTCTTTTAATGTCTCACATGATGAACACTCCCTAGTTTTTGTTTCAAGTTCTCCAACTTGTTCCTTTAGTGATTTACATTATGCACATTCCTTAATTGGACTTTCTGGTTTATTAGCACTCCTCTTTTCGTAAAATTTATTCTCTTCTCTAAGCTTTTCATTTTCACTTGACACTTTCTCCATATCACTTTCTAGAGTTGCAAGTTGTTTCTTTAAGCCCTTATTAGTTCTAGATGCCGAAATGTATTTACCATAAAGCTCATTAAATGCATCTTACAATTCTTCAAAAGTATAATCTTCGCTTGAGTGAGAAGTACTTACCTCTTCCAGCTCTTCCTCTCGTGCCATGAGACATAGGTTGGCCGTTTCTTCATCCTCGTTGTTGATCTCTTCATAGGTAACTTCCAGCATGTCCCACATCTCCTTGGCGGTAGTGCAGCATGAGATCATTTGGTAATCATCGGGGTTGACTGCACAATAGAGCATGTTGATTGCCATGGAGTTGTTTTCAACTTTCTTGATGTCTTCAGTATTGTACTCCACCACCGTCTTTGTCACGATGGCTTCACCAACTTTCTTTGTTGGGATTTGATCTCCGTTCTTTATTATTAGCCAAAGAGCAAAGTTATTGGCTTGGATGAAGATCCTCATCCTCTCTTTCCAGAGCGAAGTTGTTGGCTTGGATGAAGATCCTCATCCTCTCTTTCCAATATGTGTAGTTGGCGCCATTGAAGAAAGGTGGACGGGTAATGGATTGTCCTTCACCGATTCCTGCATACAAATTACTTGAAAAAGCCATGGAAAGTTTCCCTCAAACGGTTAAGTCTTTCAGAGAGTTAGGCTCTGCTACTAATTGTTAGAATAGGTGCCCTACGCTAGAGGGGGTGAATAGCGTTTTATGGACAAAATAAAAAACTTGCAGGAAATAATTGCGGAATTGAAAGAATGAAGGACACACCCAATTTTATACTGGTTCACACACACAACTTGTGTGGATAATCCAGTCCTCCGAGAGACTCTCTCGAAGATTTCACTATCTACGTTAAGCTTTCAGGTGCTTAACAAACCATTTACAACCTGAGAGTTCAAGTCACATGAACCTCAACACTCCTGCTTGAAGATACCTCACTTCAAGACTTCTCACACAGAAAGGAAACCCTCTTCCTATGAATCACAATAAGGGAACAAACCTCCCTTCAAGTGTATAACAACACTCACAACACTCAAAACAGAAACTCTCTCAATGAGTGGATATTGAGTAACAAGATAAGCACTATAAGGCAACTCTCTCAAATCTCAAGGATATTAGCTCATACAAACTTGAATGAATGTGTATCAATGAATGATAAATGTATGGAGAGTTGATTGTTAATAAATAGAGGTGTAAATGCTCTATTTATATGTCTAAAAACTTATATGACCGTTGTGGAATCAGTCCAAAATATTTTTAGGCAAAACATCATGGCGACTTGAAAAAGGTGTCTGATCACCACGGCACAACATCGATGTTTAGGTATAGAACATCGATGTTTTAGCCATTAAATTTGAAAATTTTGGGCTAACGGTCATGAGAACATCGATGCTTCAAGAGTGAACATCGATGTTGTGACAGCTAATATGAGTCATTAAGTCCAACGGTCACTAAACACATCGATGTTTGCCATGGGAACATCGATGTTTTGAAACACTGCCAAAATAGGTTAAAGATGAGCATCATGGGAACATTGATGTCTTAATGATGAACATCGATGTTTGATGTTGGAACATCGATCTTTGCCATTTGGAAATCGATGTTTTGAGCCTCTGCCGAAGTTCTAAAGAAAAAAATTGATGGAACATCGATGTCTTGAATTGGAACATCGATGTTCTGATGCTGCAGAGAGTTTTAAGTGCAACGGTCACAAGAACATCGATGTTTGGGAAGCCAACATCCCAAACATCGATGTTCTGAGCTACTGCCTGTTTTCTGGAACATTGTTAGGCAGGAACATCGATGTTTGAAAACATGAACATCAATGTTCAATACTCAAAAATCATTTTTGTGTTTGAAAGAATGTTATTTGATGCATGTGTAAAATTAATTTTGTTTTGAGCCAATGTCTTAGAAGAATTGAGTGTTTTACCCTTGTACATTTTGTGTTCCTAACTCATCTTGCTTGTGACTTCATTTCTTGTGCTCTTTTCTCTTTAGACCTTTGCTCTTTGACTTGATTTCTTTTTGCTTCAAGGTGGTCATAAATTGAGTCATGGTTGGTTTGTCAATATCAAAACCCTGAAATGAGACAAGGAGGTATGAGTTCTAACAACCTTTAATCAGCAGTTGGGCATTGACCGGTTCAAGAAGTTAGTAGGCCTCGAGCCTAGGTGGGCCCGCCTTGGTGAGGTGTCTCCCAAGTGGCTGCAGGACTCTTTGTTAGCCCATGGTTATGCGGGGACAGTGGAACAACGGGCCCGGGGTTTGATCCTAGTGAGCCTGTGTAGGACTATTTTCGCCACGGGTAGCGACCGGGTCCGATGCGATTTGCTGGCATCACATCCTCACGGGAGGGCGACAATATCCCTAGTTAGCATAGGTGAGATGATCCTTTGTTAATGACTTTTGGGACCAGAAAAATCCCAAAAAAAACCCCGGGATGAGATGATTCCCTGTAGCTCTTGGGACCAGGAAAATCCCAAGAGATGAGATGAGTCGATCGCAAACCTCGGGATGAGATGATTCTCAAGGTGGAGCATGTGATGCTCCAACCATTGGCCCATAACACTCACATTCGTTATCCAAATTTGGTTGTTCCTTCCTTGCGTTGCTTCGTCTTTAAGTTTTAAAGACTCACCAACGAGGGCATCTGTGAACACCCAAATTTGACCCATGAAAATTATATTGAGATTAGACTCCAGACATGTTTGAATCATAAGATTGATGAGTTAGTCTTGGGTTGAAGCATGGATGGGGTTTAATTTTAGTAGAATTTATACATTATAGTAATTAAGATTTTATATGTCTAGGATTAATGAGACGATTTAATCATAGGATATGTTAAGAACTAAATTGCTAAAATGTATTTTATCTCATTAAATTTGGGCTTGTTTATTTATTAAACCCAAGTATATTTATTTTTGGGTTGAAGATAAATGTAAGGGTCCAATTTAATAAAGTATGGACTTTTCTTCAGAGTTGCACAGCCCATTAACACCTTCCTTGCAGATAAATTTAGCTCTAATTTTCGTGGAAAATCAGAGTTAAATCATTCCTTAATAGCAAGAATGTTTTTGGTATGATTTTGGCTTAAAATGAGGAATCCATGTGTAATTAGCCAATTAGGAGACGATTGAGGGCAGTAGTAATCAAGAAAGCAGAGGATTCTGGGCAGTCTAGGGGTTAATTACGTGGTAGGATCAATCAAGGAGGAATTAGAGGAGAATCAGAACCAAAAAAGGAAAGTACGGGTGAGACGCGTAGGCGCGGGCGGTCATCTCGGGAAGACCGCCGGGCCTGAGCTGTCTTCCACCCATGACCGCCCGGTCTGGCTGTCATCCAAAGGATGACCGCCGGCCATGGCGGTCATGCACCCCCAGAAACACGTTTTCTCCCCGATTTCGCCCGTAATCTGATTCTACTCAGTTTTGGCCCAGATTTTTGGCCATTACCTTGATCATTAAGTTGGTCCATGCCCCTAGGCTACCCAGAACACTATAAATAGGACCCTCCTCTTATTAGTGTAATATGCCCAAAAGCCAATTAATGGATGACTGTACATAGTCATGTAAATACATTAAGGTTATTCCAATAAATATGTTTATGAGATAAACGCTTGCACATATTTATAACCCTAGAATATTTTTATATTCTTAAATGTCCCTAGTCGATTATTATTATGGATGGGTTGTAATAATAAATTAAGACTAGCGTATGTTGAGAATTATATGAGATATGAATTCCACATACGGGTACAAGTTAGAGAACTTGTGGTCTGGACCGACCCAGCATAAGAACACTACATGGACCCAGCATAAGAACACTACATTAGTTTGAGATTCCAGAATTCTCTAACATCGATGTTTAAAAGTACTGCCAGGAATCTTGAACTTCCAGAACTCTAAAAGCATCGATGTTCAAGAGTTAAACATCGATGTTCTGAGCTCTGCCAAATAGTTTGAAGTTCCAGATTCTCAAAAAACATCGATGTTCAGATCAAGACATCGATGTTCTTGAGCACTGCCAAGTAGTTGGGAGAATCAGATTCTCAAAAACATCGTTGTTCAAAGTTAGACATCGAAGTTCTTATGTATTTTTGGTTTCCAAATTTACAAAACATCAATATATGATTTGTTGATTATATGCATGTGATGTATGAACATAATATGTTGATGTAAATATCAAGTTCTCCTTGTGTTGCCTTCCATGATAAGCACTCATTATTGCTTAGATCTACACTTGGTAGGTTTTGCCAAAGCAAGGTGCCAATGTTTATCCTAGCAAAGTGCGATGGGATAGTTGTAATATCCAAACTGCTTATTATGGGTTGAACTTAACTAGGTCTTCTCAATAGGATTGAGGACTTAGAGGCAAAGAGTTGAGCTAAGTCTATGAGATAGACAAGAACAAGTGTTGTTCACTTAACTATCCAAGAGTTACATGAGATGTAATTGACAAGAGTTGTCTACCTAAATAACTATGATGTAAGCGATCAGCCAAAGTTGACTTATCTTGTAGTGAAATATGGATCTTGGCCTACTTATCATTATTTTGATTCATTGTAGGAGCATCATTTAATAAAATTCCTTGTTAAGTGATTTTATGTATACATGACTCTTATTTGTGTGGGTTGATCAATGTTGTAGAGTTATCATGGCATAAAAAACTAGTACACAATCACTGCGATCTGTCCTTGAGAAGGAAAAGCTGAATGGGAATAACTTCCTAAAGTGGCATCGCAATTTGAGGATAGTCCTCAAACAAGAAAAGAAGTTGTATGTCCTTGAAGGGACCCTTCCAAATGAACCGGTGCCTAATGCTCTTACGGCGGAAAGAGATGCTTACAAGAAGCATGTTGATGATGCATTGGATGTTGCGTGCCTTATGCTTGTTAACATGGACTCTGAGCTTCAGAAGCAACATGAGAACTTGGGTGCATTCGATATGATCGAACATCTGAAAATGCATTTTGAAGAGCAAGCAAGGTATGAGAGGTATGAGACCTCTAAGGCATTGTTCCAATGCAAGATGGCTGAGTCATCACCAGTCAGGCCTCATGTGCTCAAGATGATTGGATACATTGAGAGCCTTGAGGGTCTGGGTTTTCCTTTGCAGAAGGAGTTGGCTGTTGATCTAGTCCTGCAATCCTTTCTGGATAGTTACAACCAATTTGTCATGAATTTCAATATGTATCATCTTGACAAATCCTTGTCTGAGTTGCTTAACATGTTAGGAACAGTTGAGCAACAGATGAAGGCAAATAAATCCAACAGCATATTGATGGTTGGAAATAGCAAAGAAAAGGGAAAAAGCAAGAAGAAGAAATCTGCCAAAAAGTTTGGTTCATCTTCTTCACAAGTGCTGAAACCCAAAGGTGGTGTTGCAAAGGAAGGACAATGTTTCCATTGCAAGAAACCTGGCCATTGGAAGCGTAACTGCCCTATTTACCTTGAAGAGGTGAAGAAACAGAAGGGAAGTAAGACTTTCGCTTCAGGTATTTTTGTTATAGAAGCTAATATCTCTATCTCTGCATCATGGGTATTAGATACCGGATGAGGTTCTCACGTTTGTGTAAATGTGCAGGATCTGAGAAAGAGTAGAAGATTAGCAAAGGGTGAGAAAGACCTGCGCGTTGGAAATGGAGCAAGAGTTGCTGCATTAGCCGTAGGAACTTAGTATCTATCCTTGCCGAGTGGTTTGGTTTTAGAACTTGACGATTGTTATTATGTACCTACCATAAGCAGGAATTTGATTTTTGTTTCTTGTCTGGACAAGAAAGGTTTTTCATTTGTAGTAAAAAACAATTGTTGTTCTATTTATTTCAATGATATTTATTATGGTGGTGCATATTTGAGCAATGGTTTGTACGTTCTAAACCTAGAAACACCAATCTATAACATTAATACAAAGAAGGTTAGATTAAACGATTCTAATGAAACCTATGTCTAGCATTGTCGATTGGGCCATATAAACGAGACTCGTATTTCTAAACTCCATGAAGATGGTCTTTTAGACTCATTTGATTTTGAATCATATGAGACACAAGAGTCATGTTTATTAGGCAAAATGACGAAGGCTCCTTTTACTAGTAAAGGTGAAAGAGCTTCGAACTTGTTAGGTCTTATACATTCTGATGTATGCGGACCTATGTCAACACAGGCTAGAGGTGGATTTTAATACTTCATTACATTTACTGATGATTACAGTAGAAATGGCTATGTGTATCTAACGAAACACAAGTCAGAATCCTTTGAAAAGTTCAAAGAATTCAAGAATGAAGTACAGAATCAACTCGGCAAGAGTATTAAAATGCTTCGATCTGATCGAGGAGGTGAATACTTAGACCAAAATTTTCTTGATCATCTAAAGGAATGTGGTATAGTATCACAACTTACTCCACCAGAACACCTCAATGGAATGGTGCATCCGAAAGGAGGAATAGAACTTTGTTAGACATGGTTCGTTCTATGATGAGTCAAGCTAACCTTCCTTCTTCATTTTGGGGACATGCATTATTGAGTGTTGCATTTACACTTAACCGTGTTCCATCTAAATCGGTTGAAAAGACACCATATGAGATATGGACTGGGAAGCGTCCCAATTTGTCTTTTATGAGGATCTGGGGTTGTGAGGCTTTCGTGAGACGAGAAGCATCAGATAAACTCGGCCCTAAATCCGTCAAGTGCCTCTTTTTTGGATATCCTAAGGAAACTAAAGGATATTATTTCTATAATCCCATAGAGCACAAAGTGTTTGTTGCTCGTACTGCTATTTTTCTAGAAAGAGAATTCATTTCTAGAAAGATCAGTGGGAGAAAAATAGAACTCGAAGAAGTTCGAGGTATAGAGGCTGAGATGGAACAAGGACAGGAACCACAAGATGTTGTGGGTGAAAAACCTGTGCCTGTAACACATGGACTACGTAGGTCTGATAGGACTCGGTATGAGCCTGAGAGATATGGATTTCTTATGACTCATACTGGAGACGTGATGCTCATAGAAGAGGATGAGCCCACTTCCTATCAGCAGGCTATTACGTGTCCAGACTCTAAGAAGTGGCTAGAAGCCATGAATTCGGAGATGGAATCCATGTATGAAAACAAGGTATGGACCTTGGTTAATCCACCTGAAGGGGTAAAACCCATAGGGTGCAAATGGGTCTTTAAGAAAAAGACCGACATGGATGGTAATCTGATTACCTTTAAAGGACGATTGGTTGCGAAAGTGATACGGCAACACTACCAGAACAAAGCTAGATAGCACCTCCGATTCAATCGAGTCACCAAGATCAGAAATCAATTCAACCAAAAGCTTTAGTGATTACCTCTATCACCTCAAAACACAACAAAGGCGTTAAGCAACAATAGAGTAATAAACACAAGGAATCTTGTAAACGCCACAAGCAATTCAATTACTTGATAAGTAA
>JAKUCV010003298.1:0-67611 GCA_028386065.3 Turnera subulata | reverse complement strand
AAAGCATAAGGTCCTATTTATACTAAACTAAGCTACCCTAAGTCGGCCACCTCCTCCCCTAAGTCGGCCACAACACAAAACCTAGGTCAAATAGGATTTGATTTAATCCCTAGGGTTGCCGACTTTATAACCCTAAATAGACTAGGTTTTTAATTGAGCCCACATAACTTGGACACTAATTAAAACCTTTACAATTAAAACCCAAATATAGTCCAAGACGAAATTAAAGACCCAACAAATAATAAAACCCAACTAAAAACACTTTAGCCCAAATAATAAAAACTAAACCGAATTTCCGGACAGAATCTGTCCGTCGACTTCAAGCGCCTTTTAATAAAGGAAAACGGACGATTCAGCTTCTGGGCTCAACATAAAAGTTGTAGATCTTCGTCTTATCTTTCCAGAGAGTCCAAGATCGCAGCAATCCAAGTTGTAGAGCTCGAGATATGAATTTATTCCCGATACTGCATGATCCAGGAATTTCTGCACTCGTTCTTTGCGTCCTTCGCTTTGATGTCCAACTCTTCCTGAAATTCTTGTAAAACCGATGCTCCTCTTTGATGCCTCTAAAGATAATCTTGCCATATCCAATCATGCCTAGGTGATTTGCATCAGAAAGGTTTTAAACAAGTTCATGGTATTGACTATGATGAAACTTTCTCACCAGTTGTCATGGTTAAATCCATCCGGATTCTATTGGCTATAGCAGCATACCATGATTATGAGATATGGCAAATGGATGTCAAAACCGCTTTCCTTAATGGAAATCTTTTAGAGGATATGTATATGACACAACCTGAAGGTTTTGTCACTCCAGAAAATTCTAACAAGGTATGCAAGTTGCAAAGATCCATTTATGGATTAAAGCAAGCTTCTAGGAGTTGGAATCTTTGTTTTAATGAAGTAATCAAACAGTTTGGTTTCATTAAAAATGAAGATGAGCCATGTGTTTACAAGAAGGTTAGTGGGAGCACTATCGTTTTCTTGTTATTGTATGTTGACGACATTCTTCTTATTGGGAATGATATTCCAACGCTACAGTCTGTAAAGACTTGGTTAGGAAAGAATTTCTCAATGAAGGACTTAGGAGAAGCTGCCTACGTGCTAGGTATAAAGATCTATAGAGATAGATCCAAAAGGCTTTTTGGGCTAAGTCAAAGTACATATATTGACAAGGTGCTAAAGAGGTTTAGCATGCAAGATTCCAAGAAAGGTTTCTTGCCCATGTCACATGGCGTATCTCTCTCAAAGAATCAATGTCCTAGTACATCTAAGGAGAGAGAGCAGATGAGTAAGATTCCTTATGCATCAGCAACAAGATCTATCATGTATGCCATGCTATGTACTTAACCAGATGTCATATATGCATTAAGTGTCACAAGCAGATATCAATCTGATCCCAGTGAAAGTCACTGGACAGCGGTTAAGAACATCCTGAAGTACTTGAGAAGGACTAAGGATGCATTCCTTGTATATGGAAGCTTTGATGAGCTTGTTGTAAAGGGTTACACAGATGCTAGCTTCCAAACTGACAGGGATGACTTTAGATTGCAGTCAGGTTATGTGTTTTGTCTTGGAGGTGGTGCTGTATGCTGGAAGAGTTCAAAGTAAGAGACAGTTGCCGACTCTACAACTGAGGCGATGTCAGCCTGTGCAAAGTTCCTTCTGAGAACAATGTAGCAGATCCATTGACTAAGCCGCTCACACAGCAAAAGCATGATGGTCATACTGCATCCATTGGTATTAGATACATGGATGATTGGCTTTAGTGCAAGTGGGAGATTGTTAGTGTAATATGCCCAAAAGCCAATCAATAGATGATTGTACATAGTCATGTAAATACATTAAGGTTATTCTAATAAATATGTTTATGAGATAAACGCTTGCACATATTTATAACCCTAGATTATTTTTATATTCTTAAATGTCCCCAGTCGATTATTATTATGGATGGGTTGTAATAATAAATTAAGACCAGCGTATGTTGAGAATTATATGAGATATGAATTCTACATACGGGTACAAGTTAGAGAACTTGTGGTCTGGACCGACCCAACATAAAAACACTACATGGAACGTTATATGATGGTCATTAGTGGTTCTTATATGTATTGTCCTTAGACCTGAGATCATCAAGGTTCCCAACATGTGAGTCATACACTTTGATATTACTCTTGGCTATTCGTAACTGAGTAGACCTTAGTGTAATCATTGGGTATATGATATAATGTGTAGTGGTTTTGTATGATCAAGATGGGATTCGTCTAACCCTTATAACGGGTATATATTATCAGATGGGCCTCTTGATAGAGTTGAACTGTAAATGCATGGCCATGCTCGGATTATGTGATATGGTGATATCATTAGTATCCGTTTTACACAATTAACTCGGGGATCAAGAAACTTAGATTAAACTTATACGAGATTGACGTATTCCATGTCTCGTGTTTGATCTTGATAATGGGACGAAAGGACGATGACATGTTCCGAGGCATAATGAATCAGTACTGATCTTGTCGTTTGGGTAGCAATGATGTGTTGCTAGACACCGCTCATTGTTTATAATTGTAAAATGAGATTTTACAATTATTGCCAAATGTTACAAGTGCCTACAGGGTCACACACTTAGAACTGTTAATTCGAGCTGGTGATTGAACTATGGTTGGACCGTGGTTCGACCAAGTGGTTGGACCATGGTTGGACCGTGGTTGGACCAGGGTTGTTTTGGTTCACTAATTGTCTGAATTATTGAACCAGAATTAGTGATGTGATGTGTTTATATATGATAATGCATTAGTGGTAGACAAGATAATGGGAATCATAATCATGATAGTTGGTGGACCATTATGTTAGCCATTGTCTCTATTACTTTATGCATTAATGGAGGTGGGTAATCAGATTATCTTGAGCATGCATTCTGAGTTTTTCAGACTTGCAAGAACACACACACACCCCTTTCTTTGATAAAGAAAGAAAACACCACAAACACAAGTTCTAGCTCCCGGAAATCTGCAGCTAGCACTGTTGTTCGGGAGTGCTCGGGTTGGTAATCGTGTGACGATTTCCGGCTAGTTATCGACGGTTCGTGTGGATACCATAGAGGAGCAGGATTTTTATCCGGGTCTTGCTGATTCAACCAAACATTTGAGTGAAAGATCTCAACCATTTCCAGGTACGATTTTTGTTATTCGGTTTACTCTGTTTCACATGGATCCTCCCTGAGTACCGGGTCTTTCCGTTGCATTTTGATTGTCAAGTTTGCATGCCCGGTTACTTACACCTCTCATATTTCAAAGGACACACATTCTATTATACAAACACTCTTCATAAAGCTTAGAAGCTTGGAGAAACTCTACCTCTCCAAGCTTAAGAAATAGTTCCATAGGTAAAACTCTGGTAGAATTTTGTGGGTAGCATCATCCATTGAAGGCAGCAAGAGGGGAAAATCAAGAAGAACTCCAAGATTGAGTTGAGGAGTGGGAGGAAATTATGTGAGAGGCACAACCCAAACCAAGGAGCTAGAGGAGGGCTACAAGAGGTAATCCTAATCCCTTTTTGTCTGACCAATTATTGTTGAGATGTTGATGTGATTGTTGTGATGCCATGTCAAGAACTACGTGGGCTTTGAACCCGGTCGCCGGGGTACGTAGGTGGTTTCTAGTGGTGGAAACTCAAGCCCAATCTTCTTCTTCTCCCCTTTCTTTTTAATATTCAGCTATTATGTGTTTTGGTGCTCACACTTGCACACTTGCACAAGGCATACAAAACCCTCTAATTGCACAAAGTTTCGCCCCAACATGGATGGGTGCCTAACACCTTCCCATCCATGACGAATCCCCGGGTCCAGCATCTTTGGTTCGCTAATCAGTTGCCTAAATGAAGTCACATGAAGGGTTTTTCCCAAGTTTTTGTCCCTTAATAAAATTTAGGTGGCAACTCCAAAGATGCTGGATGACGGTTATGAAGAAGGTGTAAGGGAAAGGTGAATAGGCCCAAGTGATATTGGGTCGGGTATTCACAGCTGGCGACTCCGCTGGGGACTTCGAGGATTCAAGAAACCTTGTGCAATTATTGAATTTTGTATGCCTTTTTATGTGTCATCATAAATGTCCTGCATTCATGATAAATATTGTGAAGCCCTTACCGTAAGAGGGCCAAGGGATCCAAGTCCGCTACAATGCTTTCTTTAAGCGATAGTGGCTTGTGTGAACCGGTTTCTTGCTGCTCATGCGATGATAGGGATTAATAGGCCTTGGACCTCATGCGATATCTTTTATCACATGTGAGTAGGCCAAACTATTCCTTAACGGCAGTCTTTCAGCCCCCAACCAGCTGCATACCCTGAGCATCTCATGCATGATGGATCAGTAAGTGTTGAGTGCATTCATGTGATGTTTATTATGTTTTATATGTGTATGGCATGCCTTGTTATTTTGGGGTTCAATTTTATGCATACATTAAATGGAAAAAGGAAAAAAGGTACCTCGACAGTCCAAGAAGCGATTTGCCAAATTAGAGCATCCTGAGAATCTTTACTTTACAGAAATTTGGGTTGGTGCCTGGTTGCTTCGAGAATTTGAAAAGTCACGATCACCATGCATTACACATAACATCTTGCATAATTTCTAAAAAATGAAACGTGCCGAGTCAAGAGTCTACCCTCATACTCCCTTTCCCTTTACCTAAATCATCTGTTGTCCACACCTTTCCTTGAACCATTCCAAGTACTGAAACCCGCCTATTCACCATTGACAGTAAGAAGAAATCATGAGCAATGAGCATACGAACCAAACAAGAAACACTAGGGGCATGGGGATGGGTCCCGCAGACTAACCAATGGGAGATGAATCTCCAATGTATGAAGAGAGGAAATTGGAGTAAGAGAAGGTGGTGAAGCTAACATTCTGAGCCTTAATGAATAAGCTGGATGAGATAATTCTGCGAGGTGTTTTGTTGGGGCAGCCACTGGCTCAAGTAGCCATGAAACAATTCCGTGATGCTATGGGGCAATATGCATTGGTTGAGGATGTGATGAGAGGAATTCAACTCCACAACACGTCGCTAACCCGGGAAAGTTTGAATGCGAAGAGGAATCTTACGGACCTCATTGATCAATTTGGGGTAAACAATTAGGATGATTGGGATGAAACGCCAAGATCTGATGAACGCTCGGGATCTCAAGATTGTACGATGATGGAAAGGGGTGAGGAAGATGGGCCAGAAGCTGATGATGAAATATTGGTGATCAGGGTTCAACAAGATAACCCAAAGGAAACTATCACCATAGTGCCTTGGAGGAAGCTTGTGTATCCAGGCAAGATAGAGTGGACAACGGAGAAGGATGTTTGAGGCTACTGAGGGGATAGGAGGAAGTTCTGTTATCATTTAGAGTCCAGTTTGTCTTTCATATTTTAGAATAAAGAGGATTGAGGCGTGTCCTTGTTAACCTCACCTAAAAGAGTCGATACCATGTGTCTGATGTCCTTTTTGTTAACATCATGAAATGAATGCTTCTTACCTCCTATGAAATTTGGAATCTTAAGTCTTATGAAAATTTGTTGACTTGGCTTGGGAATCATAAAAGGAACTACGAAGACCTGATCCAGTAAGTTGAAGTCTGTCTCCAAGGTTTTTTAAAGTGCCTGGCTCATGAAGTCTCTTCCCGGAAAAAAAGGGAAAAAAAGAAAAAAAGAAAAAAGGAAAAAAGAAAAAGAATAAAAAAAGAAAACTTTTTGGCTTCATGACCAATGTGCCATCTTATGTATCTTTCATTATTTTGTAAGATTTAGAAAGACTGAATATTAAATTTACTGGTACGTAGGTAGCTCAGGGATGAGTCTGGTCTAAACAATTTTAGTTTCCAAGCTAAGTCGATAGAAAGTAATAAGGGTTAACATTGAGTCCACTTCATTAGGAGTAGCTTGAAGCATTTGAAGGGGTGTCCCCGAATTCCTACAAGTCACATGCCTTTCATCCCATTGACCAAGATTAAGCCATCCTTCAGATGTGTCACCATCAAAATCTCAAGTTTCCCGCCGCTCATCCTGACACTGGATCACATGCCCTTAGTAAAAAAAAATGGAAAAGAAAGAGAGGGGGAATCAGTCCGCTAGGTTGAAAACCCGAAAGGGCGGCCTAGGAAAAAGTTAGGACATGCCCTCTAGGTTGAAAACCCGAAAGGGTGATCTAGGCAAAAGTTAGGGCTAAATGAAGCTTGGAGAAATTTGGGAAGTGTGCTCATTGACAATACAAGTTGCTATCAAGGGTGGTTTTGCAAACGAGAAGTGGAAGAACCTAGTGATTTCGTGAAAACCTATTAAATCTATGCTTGAGCTAGCCCAATACCCATGACATATGACTTGGCCGTTTTCAAAGATTGTATACATGATTGCATTTCATAAATAAGGGAAGAAAAATACACATGCATCAGGAAAAAGAGGACAGGTTCATTAAAAGTACACACATCTAGTGTCTAGGATATGCATACATCACATACACAGATCAAGACCGCCTCTTCTTGCTACGGGACTGACGAGTCGGTCGGAGGCGCTCCTGGATAGTATCTTCGGGGTCACCCGAAGCATGATCTGAAGCAGGTGGGACTGGCTGGGGGATAGTTGTTAGGAACAATAACCCTTCGCTAGAGGGGGGGTGAATAGCGATAATCGAATAAAACCGAAATAAGCATGAATTGAATGCGGAATTAAAAGAATGAAGGACACAAGAGATTTATCCTGGTTCACACACACTCTACTAGTGTGGCTAATCCAGCCCTTCAAGTCTCACTTGAAGATTTCACTATCTACGTTAAGCTTACGGGTGCTTAACAAACCGTTACAACCTAGGAATTCTAGTCACAAGAATCCTAAACCCTGAAAGTTCAAGTCACATGAACTTCAGCTCTCTTGCTTGAAGATACCTCACTTCAAGACTTTCCTAGGAATTCTAATCTCAAGAATCCTAGACTTGCTTAAGGATACCACACCTTAAGACTTCTCACACAAGAAGATATACCCTCTTCTTGTGAATCTAAACAAGGGAACTAACCTCCCTTAAGGTGTATGAATACACAATCACTCAGAACAAAAGACTCTCTCAAAGAGCAGGTATGAGTGTACAAATGAAGCTCTAAAAGGCAACTCTCAATCCTCAAAGGATATTGGCTCAATTAGGATTTGTAATGTATGTATGAATGAATAGCATGAATGTAGAGAGTTGATTAGCTTTGAAACACAGCTAAAAATGCTCAATTTATAGCTTTGAAAAGTTATAGAGTCGTTTGAAATCCACCCAAAAACAGCCTTAAACAAAACATAGTGGGTGCTGAAAAGTTGTCTGCTACAACGGCAGAACATCGATGTTTTGCATCTAAACATCGATGTTTTAGCCAACATTTTTAAATAATTGTTCCAACGGCTAGTAGAACATCGATGTTGCATTTTAGAACATCGATGTTTCCATACTCAACATCGATGTTCTTCAATTCAACATCGATGTTTTTTGGCTTCGCAAAAATATGATGGAAAAGGGTCTATGCCAGAACATCGATGTTGGAAAATGAAACATCGATGTTTTGTGAAACATCGATGTTGTATTGTCCAACATCGATGTTTTTTGGCTTCGGCAAAATTATGTTTCAAAGACAGTTTTCATGAACATCGATGTTGGATTGTAAACATCGATGTTTTGACCAACGGTCACAAGAACATCGATGTTTAGGATGCCAACATCGATGTTATTTTCCTACTGCCAAATTTTGGAAATCTTTGAAAAACAGAACATCGATGTTTGGTTTCAGAACATCGATGTTTTGGACTAAAAACACAACTTTGTGATTGAAATGATGCTATGAAATGCATGAGTAAAACTTGTTTTATTTTGAGCCAATGCCTAAGAGAAGTTGAGTGTTTTACCTTGTACAAATGGGTCCTAACTTCTCTTGCTCTTCTTGTACTTCAACTCTTGATCATATCTTCTCTTGAATTCTTGATCACTTTGGTTGAGCACTTGTTTGCTTGATTTCTTTTTGCTTCAAGGTTGTCATCAATTGAGCCAAGGTTTGTCATTATCAAAACTCTGAAATGAAACAAGGAGGCATGAGTTCTAACAATTTCCCCCTTTTTGATAATGACAAACAACTAGAAGTATATGCTAATGTTTATAACATAAAGATGATTCCCCCTATGTTTTACAAACTATAATTCCCCCTATCTTGTTGCATATACTTCTTCCTATCTTCCCCCTTTTGGCATTAGCAAAAAGAAATAGCAATGAGAAGAGGTTGGGAAGTGCTTATGTAAGAAATAAGTGGAGCTTTTGAAACATATTAGCTACACCTATACACTTCTATATGTGCCAAAATAAAGAAAGTTAGAAAGCTTAGCTGAACATCGATGTTGTGATACTCAACATCGATGTATTGAGACTTCTGCTCAAATTTTGAAGTTCTTCATCATCCCTTTGTTCCCCCTATCTTTTTGCCTAAATGAGGGGTTCCTACAAAAACAACACTCATCCTTGCATTTCTACAAGAATTGATTAAGAACTTGGATGCTTCTTTGGTTATTTGCTTGGAGCATCCGCAATCAAGGTACCAAAGTACACTTGATGCCTTCAAGCATACCTGCAAAAACAAATCAAAACGATTTTGGTACCCAAATCTTTTTGGGTCCTTGAGGGTTAGGTGCATAATGGTTATGAGCTTCTTCTTGAGCCCAATGCCTATGCCTAGTGAAACAAACAGGAGCAATATGTCCTACTCTATTGCAATAATGACAAATGACATTCGGGTTATGCATTCTTCTAGGTTGATAGTAATTACTATGTTTCCTATATTTATGCACATTACTCACTTTGCTTACCTTAGGTTGCACCTTAGGTTTCTTTGATTCTTCTTTACGTCTTTTAGGTTCGTTCCTAAAACCTATTCCATGCCTAGTAGATTGCAAATTACCTAGCATAGAATTCAAGTTCTTTTGAGGAGTATTAAATTTCTTTAATGTTGCCTCAAGATTTTCAACTTGCTTCTTTAAGGATTCGCATGACGTGCATTCTAAGTTATCCGGTTTGTTAGCACTTCTTTTTCCATAAAACTTATTTTCTTCTCTAAGCTTTTCATTTTCACACAATAACTTCTCATTTTTTTCTTTCAAAGAATTGCATGAGGAACACTCCTTAGTTTTTCTTTCAAGTTCTGTGACTTGTTCATATAGTGATTTACATGATTCACATTCTTTGGGCATGCCTAGAGTCCTATTTTCTTCCTTCAATTTATCATTTTCACAGGTAAGCTCTTCTAGATTCTTTTCTAATGAAGCAATATGTTTCTTTTGCTTTAAATGAATCTTAGAGATTTTAATATATTCAGCATACAATTCATTAAAAGCGTTTTGCAATTCATCATGGTTAGAAGGTTCAGAATCACTTACCTCTTCTACTTCTTCTTCCTTTGCCATGAGGCATTGAAAGTTCGTTTCATCATCACTTTCTGTTACCTCATAGGTGACTTCCAGCATATCCCAAATGTCCTTGGCGGTAGTGCATCGTGAAATCATCTGGTAATCTTCTTGATTAAGTGCACAATGGAGTATGTTGATTGCCATGAAGTTATTTTGAACTTTCTTGACGTCCTCGGCATCATACTCCTCTTCCGTCTTAGTCACCATAATTTCACCAACTCTCTTTGTCGGAATTTGATCTCCGTTCTTTATTGTCCGCCAGAGAGTGAAGTTGTTGGATTGAATAAAGACTCTCATCCTCTCCTTCCAATATGTATAGTTGGCGCCATGGAGCAATGGTGGACGGGTGACGGACTGTCCTTCATTGTTTCCTGCAAACACATTACTTGAAAAAGCCATGGATAATACCTCTCAAACGGTTAAGTTTTTCAGAGAGTTAGGCTCCGCTACCAATTGTTAGGAACAATAGACTTAAGCTAGAGGGGGGGTGAATAGCTTATGATCGAAAATTAAAAACTTTGCAGGAAATAAGTGCGGAATTAAAAGAATGAAGGACACAAGCGATTTATCCTGGTTCACACACACTCTACTAGTGTGGCTAATCCAGCCCTTCAAGTCTCACTTGAAGATTTCACTATCTACGTTAAGCTTACGGGTGCTTAACAAACCGTTACAACCTAGGAATTCTAGTCACAAGAATCCTAAACCCTGAAAGTTCAAGTCACATGAACTTCAGCTCTCTTGCTTGAAGATACCTCACTTCAAGACTTCTCACACAAGAAGATATACCCTCTTCTTGTGAATCTAACCAAGGGAACTAACCTCCCTCAAGGTGTGTATAACAACACAATAATCACTCAGAACAAAAGACTCTCTCAAAGAGCAGGTATGAGTGTACAAGTGAAGCTCTAAAAGGCAACTCTCAAATCCTCAATAGGATATTGGCTCAATAAAGATTTTGATGAATGTATGGAATGAATGCTTGAATGTTGAGAGTTGATTAGCTTTGAAACACAGCTAAAAATGCTCAATTTATAGCTTTGAAAAGTTATAGAGTCGTTTGAAATCCACCCAAAAACAGCCTTAAACAAAACATAGTGGGTGCTGAAAAGTTGTCTGCTACAACGGCAGAACATCGATGTTTTGCATCTAAACATCGATGTTTTAGCCAACATTTTTAAATAATTGTTCCAACGGCTAGTAGAACATCGATGTTGCATTTTAGAACATCGATGTTTCCATACTCAACATCGATGTTCTTCAATTCAACATCGATGTTTTTTGGCTTCGCAAAAATATGATGGAAAGGGGTCTATGCCAGAACATCGATGTTGGAAAATGAAACATCGATGTTTTGTGAAACATCGATGTTGTATTGTCCAACATCGATGTTTTTTGGCTTCGGCAAAATTATGTTTCAAAGACAGTTTTCATGAACATCGATGTTGGATTGTAAACATCGATGTTTTGACCAACGGTCACAAGAACATCGATGTTTAGGATGCCAACATCGATGTTATTTTCCTACTGCCAAATTTTGGAAATCTTTGAAAAACAGAACATCGATGTTTGGTTTCAGAACATCGATGTTTTGGACTAAAAACACAACTTTGTGATTGAAATGATGCTATGAAATGCATGAGTAAAACTTGTTTTATTTTGAGCCAATGCCTAAGAGAAGTTGAGTGTTTTACCTTGTACAAATGGGTCCTAACTTCTCTTGCTCTTCTTGTACTTCAACTCTTGATCATATCTTCTCTTGAATTCTTGATCACTTTGGTTGAGCACTTGTTTGCTTGATTTCTTTTTGCTTCAAGGTTGTCATCAATTGAGCCAAGGTTTGTCATTATCAAAACTCTGAAATGAAACAAGGAGGCATGAGTTCTAACAATAGTAGGAGGGATGGCAGGTCCATGGGGCCGAGGGTTCCGAGGTAGTGGCACTGGGCGAGCATATCCGCCTTCCCTCACGTAGGAGGTCAGCTCTCGTATCCGAATAGCCTGAGCCGTCAAAGTAGCCTTCGCGCGGCCAAGCAATGTCTAGAGCCGGGAAGCCTCGGCTGCTGGGAGCTATCATCAACAAAGAATCAGTCAGATCATAAAGGCAAGAGAAAACATACATAAAGCATGAACGCAAAGAAAGATACCGAAGTGATGCCGGCCGGAAATAGAGGAAAGTCGGGAGGAAGATCCTCGGAAAAAAGAACTCGGCAACGCCTGTAAGCATCATCAAAAGACTCGAAATCAGCCTCGCATGCAGGGAGGATAGGCTGAGATGTGGATGAAGACGCCCCGGTATTCCTCCTTCTCCTCCTAGAAGCAGAACTTTGTTGAGAAGGGCCAGCATTAGCAACTGATCCTTCTGCTCCCGGGGTGGTCAGCGGAGGCATCAGGTGCGTTCTGACGAAGGCCGAATAATCACTGAACTCACCCAAGTCGTCAATGTGCTCATTAAGGCCATCTTCATCGGGGATTTCTGCTCTTTCTGAAACATCCCGCATAGAAAGGGGTGGATCTCCTGGTATCCATCTCTCTCCCGTGGTCTGCACACAAACCCGGTCCCCAAGGAACCATACCTTCGTGTCGGGGTACCCAATCACGCATCGAGAGTGGTCCATGCTGCGAACAATATCATTGTCGTCCACCAACCGGTTGTGATACGCCTCAAATGGGTCAAGCCGAACCTATCCACGCATGGGTAATAAAGGGAAAGTAAGATATACACACCGGAAGAAAAGAAGGAAAATCGAGAAGATGTACCTTATTCGATATGGCCACTTGATCAAAGTAGCAACGAGCCCATTCTCGGACGTGAGCATGAACCCGAGATCTGC
This sequence comes from Turnera subulata, assembly GCA_028386065.3. Taxonomy (NCBI): domain Eukaryota; kingdom Viridiplantae; phylum Streptophyta; class Magnoliopsida; order Malpighiales; family Passifloraceae; genus Turnera; species Turnera subulata. Next base: position 55,320 of record JAKUCV010003298.1, on the reverse strand, counting down.
GACCTGGGGAACCCTAACGGAGAGAGACCGGACAAAACTCTTCGGTAGATGTCAATTTCGGGGCAGACAACCCGAGATACTCTTGGCCCCATACCTACGTGTTAGAACTCATGTCTCCTTGTCTCATTTCAGGGTTTTGATATTGACAAACCAAACATGAAGCAAAAAGAAATCAGTTGATGACAACCTTGAAGCAAAAAGAAATCAATCAAAGAGCAAAGGTCTAAAGAGAAAAGAGCACAAGAATTGAAGTAACAAGAAAGAAGAGTTAGGAACTCAAAATTGTACAAAGGTTAAACACTTAATTCTTCTAAGACACTGGCTCAAAATAAAATCAATTTTACTCATGCATTCAATAGCATCCTTTCAATCATGAAATGCTTTTTCAGCAATGAACATCGATGTTCTGATTTTAGACATCGATGTTCCTGCCTTCAAACAATCTTTCAAAACAGGCAGTAGCTCAGAACATCGATGTTGGCATCCCAAAAATCGATGTTCTCATGACCGTTACACTTGAAAAATGTTTTTCAACAGAAAAACATCGATGTCTAAACATGAGACATCGATGTTCCATCAATTGATGTCTTTAAATTGATTTTTGCCGAACCAAATGAACACATCAATGTTTGGTTCGGCAAAATCATTTTAAAGCTGATGATTATGGGAACATCGATGTTTACTTGTAGAACATCGATGTTCATTTGGTTCTGTAAAATCATTTTGAAGCTGATCATCATGGAACATCGATGTTCTTCAAGTAAACATCGATGTTCTACAAGTAAACATCGATGTTCCCATAATCATCAGCTTTAAAATGATTTTGCCGAACCAAATGAACATTGATGTTCATTGAGTAAACATCGATGTTCTAGTGACCGTTGGACTCAATAATTCGTATTCACTGGCAAAACATCGATGTTCCTTTGGTAAATATCGATGTTCTCATGACCGTTGGTCCAAATAATTCAAGTTTACTGGCCAAACATCGATGTTCTAAGTTTAAACATCGATGTTGTGCCGTTGTGAGCAGACACCTTTTTCAAATCCCCATGCTATTTTGTCTAAAGGTGTTTTGGATTGATTCCATAACGATCATACATGTTTTGAGACATATAAATAGAGGATTTATATCTCTGTTTAATAACAATCGACTCTCTACATTTTAAGCATCAATTACCATACATACATTGGAATTTTTATGAGCCAATTTCCTTGAGAATTGAGAGTTGCCTTTATAGAGCTTTACTTGTCACTCATATCCACTCTTTGAGAGAGCTTTTGTTTGAGTGTTTTTAAAGTGTTGTTCATACACCTTAAGGGAGGATTGTTCCCTTGTAGCAACTCATAGGAAGAGTGTTTTCTTTCCTTGAGAGAAGTCTTGAAGTGAGTCAAGCGAGTAGAGCTTCGTGTGACTCGGGCTCTAGGTTTGTATACGGTTTGTTAAGCACCCGGAAGCTTAACCTAGATAGTGAAATCTTCGAGAGAGTCTCTCGGAGGAGTGGATTAGCCACACAAGTTGTGTGTATGAACCAGTATAAAATTCGGTGTGTCCTTCATTCTTTCGATTCCGCAATTATTTCCTGCAAGTTTTTGATTTTGTCCATAAAACACTATTCACCCCCCCTCTAGCGTACGGCACCTATTCTAACAATTGGTAGCGGAGCCTAACTCCCTGAAAGACTTAACCATTTGAGAGAAACTTTCCATGGCTTCTTCAAGTAATTATGCAGGACTCTTCGAAGGACAATCAACCACTCATCCACCGCTCTTTGATGGCACCAACTACAGTTACTGGAAGGAGAGGATGAGAATCTTCCTCCAATCCAACAACTATGCTCTTTGGCGAATCATGAAGATCGGAGAGCAAATTCCGACGAAGAAAGTTGGTGAAACTACAGTGCCAAAGACGGAGGAGGAGTATAACGCTGCAGACATTACGATGGTTGAAAACAACGCCAAATCAATCAACATGCTCTATTGTGCAGTCAACCTCGATGATTACCGGAAAATCTCTTACTGCACAACCGCAAAAGAAATGTGGGATAAGCTGGAGGTCACCTACGAAGGAACCGATCAAGTTCGAGAGGCCAAAATCGACTCCCTCACTGCAGATTACGAACTCTTTCGAATGAAGGAGAACGAGAGAATAGAGGAGATGTTCGAACGATTTTCTAAAATCGTAAATAACCTTCATGCTCTCAAGAAGGTCTACTCTGACAAGGACTTGGTCAGAAAAGTCCTTAGATGCCTCACTCCCGAATGGCGTTCTAAAGCCGACGCAATCTATGAAAACATCGGGTCATCGAACACAACCATTGATAGTCTTAGAGGTAATCTTCTAACCTATGAAACTACTATTCTTATACCCTCTTTGCAGGAACCAAAGAAGAAGAACATAGCTCTCAAAGCTTCCACCTCCAAGATGCAAGAGCTCACTGAATTGGACTCTAGCAATGATGATCAAGAACTCGGACTTGTCACCCGTAAAATACACAAATTCATGAAGAAAGAACTTGAAAGGAAAGGAAGAAAGACGTCCGGTCCACCCAAGTGCTATGGATGTGGAGAGGTTGGGCACATCAAGCCTAAGTGCCCCAAGGCAATGGAGGGAAAAGAAAAGAAGCCCTACAAGAAGCAAAGGGCATACATCTCTTGGGGAGGCGATTCCTGCGATGAATCATCCGATAGCGATGAAGAAGAAATGGCCAACCTATGTCTCATGGCACGAGAGGAAGAACCGGAAGAGGTAAGTACTTCTCACTCAAGCGAAGATTATACTTTTGAAGAATTGCAAGATGCATTTAATGAGCTTTATGGTAAATACATTTCGGCATCTAGAACTAATAAGGGCTTAAAGAAACAACTTGCAACTCTAGAAAATGATATGGAGAAAGTGTCAAGTGTCTTGAAACAAAAACTAGGGAGTGTTCATCATGTGAGACATTAAAAGAACAAGTTAATGAACTTGAAACAACACTAAAGAAATTTAACACCCCTCAAAAGAACTTGAATTCTCTCTTAGGTAATTTGCAATCAACTAAACATGGAGTAGGTTTCAAGAATGAACCTAAGAAGAAGAAAGTTGAAACAAAACCTAGGAAACCTATGTTTCAAACTAAGGAAAACAAGGTTAGTAAAATGCACAAACATAGGCAATATAGTAACTATTATCAACCTAAAAGGATGCACAATCCAAATGTTATTTGTCATTATTGCAATAGAATAGGACATATTGCTCCCGTTTGCTTCACAAGACATAGGCATTGGGCACAAGATGAAGCTCATTACCATTATGTCTCTAACACTCAAGGACCCAAGAAGAATTGGGTACCAAAAACCCATTGATTTGTTTTGTAGGTATGCTTGAAGGCATCAAGTGTATTTTGGTACCTTGATAGCAGATGCTCCAAGCACTTGATCAAAGAAGCATCCAAATTCTTGATTGATCCTTGTAGAAATGCAAGGATAAGTGGTAATGTTGAAAATACTCATCCTTTGGTTAAAATCATTCTATCCCTTCTAGTATACTTTTAATAGTGCTCTTAATGCTTACTTAATTAATTGATGCACATTACATATCATTCTTGGGTAATGGTAGAAGAATCTTGAGCATCCCATTTTCCCTTGGTTGAAAAAGAGCTTAGAAGTAAATTAATTTTGCATGAAGTAAATTTTTTTTTTGGTAGCAGGTTTATATCCAAATGTTAAAATCCAAGAGCACAAGATGGCTTCTTTTTCGCATCAAGCACAGCATGTAGAGCATAATAGATCAAGTTGAGGAACACTAACTTATCGTTGAACATTCATAAAAAGATGACACAATTGCTTAAAGCATAAATATTTTTTTATTATTATTTGTTTTAACGATTGGGTATAGCAGTGACTGAGAAACTATTAGGGACATTAGCAATATTGACCCTAATACTATCATTCCAAGAGAACCACATTCCGCCCGAATTGTTTTGACCATGAAGTTCGAACCGGTTTACTGGAGGAAAACGAAACGGGATGACACCGTGATTATCTCCAGGCTACCACAAGGTCTCTGTGAGAAAAACCATGTTGGGCTTGTACTGGTTCTTCAGATCTCTTAAAGTTCGTGTGAAATCTTGGGAGCACCTAGTGATTCCTCTACAACTCCAAACTAGAAGGCGAGCTTTTGGCCAAGTGGGTGGTAAGCCAGTTGTCCGAGGAATGCTCTGAGCAGTCATTGAAATTTGGTAATAGCTGCCCTCATTCAGAGTCTGGCAAGAAGGCTCCAGCCTAAACTCTTGAAGTCTGTCAGAGATGAAGAACATGATGGAACTGGCCGAGCCGTAGAAGGAAGCTCGCAGGGCACTTTGATGCTCCAGGAAGATTGTCTCCTCCATGGGTGTGACAAAGAATCGAGACGAGTAGAGCTCGTCAACAAAGACCAAACGAGGCATCCTCCCAAGCTCGTTCGGCAGTTCCTCTTGTTGCTCATTTATCAGGCTATAGGCTAACCGATTCCTTCTTCTTAAGGAGGCTCCCTCAACAAAGAAGACAGATGATGGAGCAGGCATTTTTGTCTTGTTGTGGTTTGTGTATCTCTCTCTCTCTGAATCGTATATTCTTTAAATGCTTTTGATTATTTACTAACCATTGCTTTGCCTTTTATAGAAATACGATTACCTATTTTTCAAAGTCTAGACCCTACCTATTTTTCGATAAACGGTAAAGCAAACCTCCCTCTTCACAAAACTACAAATTGTATACGCTCCTCAAGGCTCCTCTTTTTTGAAAATCTTTACCACTGTCTACATTATTACTCTTGTCACGTTGCATGTTTTTGGGCAACAAACACTTGTGTTTTCTAGCTCACTTCTCACATGCATTACTTTTTCACTCTGGCTATCTAGGCTCTTCAATAAAGAGATACGAATCACAATAGTCCCTTTTTGCTCATGTGGGGTTTATGAACAAGTGGTTGCTAATTATTGTCATTAATTCGCCGTGCATTATGACGTTATTTTTTGGCTTACACAAATAATGAACATCATTTTATTAAGGAATATTTGATTTCTATTACTGCTAGAAATTTGTGATTTCACCACTTATATTCTTTTTTATTACTAATAACAGGCTTGATTTTATTGGATCTTATATCATTCCTACCATTTATGTTTAAAAACAAGCTTGATTAAGAAAAAGGAACTACTTGTTTATTCATTCATAAAATACTACAATAGAAGCAATCTATGAAGTCATTTGCTTCTCCAGTTCCTTTACATGTTTGCGGACATTCTCAACTTGGGAGGAAAGTCCCATACAGGCCATCTCGATCTGCATCACAGTAGAGCTAATCTTCTTCAGGGCTAAGTTCAGATGCCCCAGTGTCTCTAATGGTGTATTACTGTGAGCTATCCCTTAGCCCTTCGGATCATCAGTGTCTTTGGTGACCGGCTTCTTTTGACGCTTGCGAGATATGGCCGTGTCTTCCAAATGACCAGGGACATTCCTCCGCTTGCGGCATTTCTTTGGCTTTTCCTCAACATCGGAACCACCAAAAAGAGGTGCACCAAAAGTATAACTTAACTCCTCCGAATCAGAGGTAGTTCTAGTCCTTAGTGGTGAGTCCATGGTTTGAGAAATGCTTTGCCAAGCATGAGGATGGTATTTATAAGCAGAAAGTGATTACGGTAAGGACATATACGAGATTTCATGTTGAAGAAAGTGGAATACTCGAGAAAGTTGCTGACGTAAGCCGTGACGAGACTATCAAAATCCGTAAAGAAAGAGTCATTCTTCGGAAATTCGAAATGAACTAAAAATTCCTGACTCTACATTGATCTAATTTGAGTATTTTTATTGTCTTACCTTTACTAACATGAGCGTCCGAGTATTTTCTAAGTTGTTTTGCAGGTACCCTTCATTTAAGCCAAAAGATAGGGGCAACAAGAAAGTCGAGACTGCAAAACATCGATGTTTTTCAACTGAACATCGATGTTCCTAATGTACAAACCTGGACCCGAGGCTGTCCAACATCGATGTTGAGGAGCTAACATCGATGTTGAGTGGACTTCAGCTCATACCATTCCCAACCAGCAGCTTTAAACATCGATGTTCAGTATCGAAACATCGATGTGCAGTAAGTATTTTTCATCCCAGTAGTTTTAAACATCGATGCTTCCAGTATGGCAGGTGGGAAGAAATCTTCCAAGGGCAAATATCCTGCTAAGGAGAGACCATCAAAGCAAAGAGGAGGCTCTTCAAGCTCAGCTCCTCAATTTACAGTGGAAGGCACCTCAATTTGGTTCTCTACCAAAGCCGAACTCCATAACTTCCTGTCTCTCTTCTCCAAGCGCTCAATTGCTCAAATATAGTGCTGAATTCGTCCGAGCATTCTACTCCACTCTCCGACGAGATGGTAACACCTTTTCCGCTAGTGTCAATAGAGTATCTATTACCATGACATTGGAAGAATTCGGGGTGCTTGCTGGCTTGCCTTTTCAGGGAGACGATATTGCATCCTAGGGAGGTGATCATTGGGCCACCATCCATGAACCACCCTTCCTGAGTGAGCTTGGCTTCACAACCCTTCTTCGTCACAAATCCGGGAGGCCAACCATCCATTCCATTAACCCGGAGTATCGAGTTCTATTCTACCTTCTCACCCGGGTCATCAAGCCAAGAGACAGAAATCACACCGTCTTATCCGTTGAAGATGTGAAAGTCCTACATGCCATCATCCACCATGCACCAATCAATTGGGCACGATTTGTGCTCATGCACATGTCGGAATATGCATCCGCATACACCGACCATCCATTGCCCTATCCATTATTGGTCTTGGATATTTTATTGAATGCAGGTGTTGATGCTCGGCAAGGCGCACAGGTTCCTCACACAAAAATATGGGCGATAAGTGATGCTACTTTCCGCACCGAAAAATCTGTGGAAGAACCAAGGCCCGGCCAATCTTCCGAGCAAGCTCCAGGGACTGCCCAAGCAGAAAGCTCCCGTGCAGCCCCTTCTCGACGCCGAACCTCCGGAGTCACTCTTGAGTCCATTGCTGACTCCATCCACGGCCTTCACTTATGGATGACAAGCATGAGCCGAGCAATAGAGAGGATTGACACAGAAGTGCAAAGACAAGGCCACTCTCTTCGGTCTTACTTTGCCCGTGTAAATTACGATCCTCCACCATATCACACCACACTTCATGGCTACAATTTTGAAGATGAAGATGATAATGATGATGAGGACTTCACTCCAATGGATGTTGAGGATGGTGAAGAAGGAGCTAATGAAGAAGAAGAGGATGATGATGATGATGATGACAATGATGGGAACTAAGACCCAACTTTCTCTTATCTCTTGTTATGCTTATGTCTTTTTAAATTCAATAAAATGTTTCCTATTGCTATTTTTTTGCTAATGCCAAAAGCGGGAAGAAAAGAAGAAGTATAAGCACCAAGTTAGGGGGAATCACAGTTTGAACACACATAGGGGGAATTAACCTCACTTATCAATTCATAAAACTTGGCATATACTCTTATTTGCTTGTCATTATAAAAAAGGGGGAAATTATTAGAACTCATGTCTCCTTGTCTCATTTCAGGGTTTTGATATTGACAAACCAAGCATGAAGCAAAAAGAAATCAATTGATGACAACCTTGAAGCAAAAAGAAATCAATCAAAGAGCAAAGGTCTAAAGAGAAAAGAGCACAAGAATTGAAGTAACAAGAAAGAAGAGTTAGGAACTCAAAATTGTACAAAGGTTAAACACTCAATTCTTCTAAGACACTGGCTCAAAACAAAATCAATTTTATTCATGCATTCAATAGCATCCTTTCTATCATGAAATGCTTTTTGAGCAAAGAACATCAATGTTCTGATTTTAGACATTGATGTTCCTGCCTTCAAACATTCTTTCAAAACAGGAAGTAGCTTAGAACATCGATGTTGGCATCCCAAACATCGATGTTCTCATGACCGTTGCACTTGAAAAATGTTTTTCAATAGAAAAACATCGATGTCTAAACATGAGACATCGATGTTCCATCAATTGATGTCTTTAAATTGATTTTCGCCGAACCAAATGAACATCGATGTTCTTCAAGTAAACATCGATGTTCTATGATGATCAGCTTCAAAATGATTTTACAGAACCAAATGAACATCGATGTTCTACAAGTAAACATCGATGTTCTACAAGTAAACATCGATGTTCTACAAGTAAACATCGATGTTCCCATGATCATCAGCTTTAAAATGATTTTACCGAACCAAATGATCATCGATGTTCATTGAGTAAACATCGATGTTCTAATGACCGTTGGACTCAATAATTCATATTCACTGGCAAAGCGTCGATGTTCCTTTGGTAAACATCGATATTCTCATGATCGTTGGTCCAAATAATTCAAGTTTACTGGCCAAACATCGATGTTCTAAGTTTAAATATCGATGTTGTGCCATTGTGAGCAGACACCTTTTTCAAATCCCCATGCTATTTTGTCTAAAGGTGTTTTGGATTGATTCCATAACGATCATACATGTTTTGAGACATATAAATAGAGGATTTACATCTCTGTTTAATAATAATCAACTCTCTACATTTTAAGCATCAATTATCATACATACATTGCAATTTTTATGAGCCAATTTCCTTGAGAATTGAGAGTTGCCTTTATAGAGCTTTACTTGTTACTCATATCCACTCTTTGAGAGAGCTTTTATTTGAGTGTTTTTAAAGTGTTGTTCATACACCTTAAGCGAGGATTGTTCCCTTGTAGCAACTCATAGGAAGAGTGTTTTCTTTCCTTGAGAGAAGTCTTGAAGTGAGGTATCTTTAAGCGAGTAGAGCTTCATGTGACTCGGGCTCTAGGTTTGTATACGGTTTGTTAAGCACCCAGAAGCTTAACCTAGATAGTGAAATCTTCAAGAGAGTCTCTCGGGGGACTGGATTAGCCACACAAGTTGTGTGTGTGAACCAGTATAAAATTCGGTGTGTCCTTCATTCTTTCAATTCCGCAATTATTTCCTGCAAGTTTTTGATTTTGTCCATAAAACGCTATTCACCCCCCCTCTAGCGTAGGGAACCTATTCTAACACTACGCAGCTCACTTGGTTAGTAAGAGAAAGGGAGATATTAGAGCATGGTAACACAATGAAGAAGATGGCGATATACCTCCCAAATCCAAGCCGAACTATAGAAATATTTGGTTGTGCCCCTAGAAAAGTTGGTCATCTCTCGGTAGGCATTTGCAAAGCCCGCTGAAGCCCAATCAACCAATGGCCTATCCAGATGGACAAGTGATGCCAGCAAATTGCATCGGACCTGGTCGCTACCTGTGGCGAAAATAGTCCTACACAGGCTCACTAGGATCAAACCCCGGGCCCGTTGTTCCACTGTCCCCGCATAACCAAGGGCCAACAAAGAGTCCTACAGCCACTTGGGAGACACCTCACCATGGCGGCCCCACCTAGGCTCGAGGCCTACTAACTCCTAGAACCGGTCAATGCCCAACTGCTGATCAAAGGTGACCGGTGCGCCATCAAATACCAACCCGGTGATGTGAACATAGTCCAAAGGGAGCATCGTCAACCCTCCGCAAGCTAAATGGAAAGTTTTGGTGGTGTTCCACCACCTCTCGCCTAGAGCTGACACCGCTTGTAAATCGTCCTTGTCTCTCTGGAAAGTGCGGAAGAAGTCCCATAACCCGACCCTCTCGATGATCTCTCGAACAGGTCCGTTCCTCTCGACATGTTCCCGGATGAGAAGGCGAGCGACAACTCCGGCATGGCTCCGTTGCCGGTTCTCCCCGACCTGTGTAGATACCCCACAAGAAGTCAATACTCACGCCCCCTCGGGCTCGGCAAAATCAAACAAAGATAGCATATATCAAGACATGCATCATAAGAATAAAATTGCATACTAGCATCGTCATTTTCAACATCTTAGCATAGTTTTATTTACGGATTAAAACGCAAGAAAGTCACTAAATCCGTCCCGGTGAAGTTTGAAATTGACCAAAATTGGGACAAGCCCATTAATACCCAGTCACCCAACATCAAGAATATGCATTCACAACAATGTAACAACACCCGAATCACCCGAAATCATTCAAATTCGCCAAGAACCCTAAACCCCCAATTGGTGGAAGTCCAATCCATGACTTCTTGTGTTTAATCCGTAAATTAGGCATGAAGGAAAGCATTATATTCATCTTAGGAGTATTTCTAAACAATTAAACACAACATGCACTGCATTAAATCAAATTCAAGAAGCACATTGGGCATAAATCCGAATTTCAACCAAAACGAAAGTTTGATGAGCTTTGATGAATAAGAATCACTTACTTGGACTTTGTCGAGTTGGGAGGAGAAGTGCCTATCAGGAGACTTCAACAATAGGCTTCGATTTTCTTCTGGATTAGATTTTGGGCGGTAGTTCTTCATGGAAATCCTCTTGTGATGTGGAGAAGTTGAGAAGTGAAAGAGTTGAAGGGAAGGATGAGAGAGATTTGGAGTGTGTTTTCGGGTATGGGGAGGAGAAGTTGAGAGGTTTTGGGTATTTTGTTTTGAGTGTGTTGAACAAAATAAGAGAAGAGAGAAGGAGGAAAGGGCGTTTTAAACCCGCAGGAGCGCGGGCGGTCATGTCGAGAAGACCGCCCAGCCCTGGCGGTCATCCTCACTTGACCGCCACCAGCTGACGGGCTTCTTGGCATGACCGTCGCAATGCAGTTCAATCTGTCGCCCGTTTTTTGCGGGCCCCACAACTCGGAATGACTTTTTCTCCAAAATAGAACCCCGGTGTGCATATTTTTGGATCCCAATATTGAGTATGTTTGTCTGTTTCATTAAAACTTAAGTGTCGAACGAATTTTTCATAAAGAACCCGTCCTCTAAGCCTGGAGATGAGAAAAACGGTTGTGAATGAATCCCGAAGGGAACTAGCCGCGAGATAGACCATCCTGAAACCGAGATGCAGATCCTGAAACTGTATGGGAGTCGCCAGAGGCAGATGCCACTAAGATGAAAGCAGAACCGATGAGGGTCGCAGGGACAGATGCCCCTAAGATAGAAGTAGAATTGACGAAAGTCGTTAGGGGCAGATACCCCTAAAAGTAGAGTGGATGAAGAAGTTGCGGGATATCCTAGGGACGCTGTCCCGACATAGAGGAGCACCAGAGACGATGTAGATGAACGACGAGATGATCCTAGTTAGTAAAACCCCCGCGGGAGGGTGATAATATCCTTAGTTGGCAAATTCCCCACGGGAGGGTGATAATATCCTTAGTTGGCAAAATCCTCACGGAAGGGCGACAATATCTCTAGTTAACATAGGTGAGATGATCTTAGTTGGCAAAACCCCCGCGGGAGGGTGATAATATCCTTAGTTGGCAAAATTCTCACGGGAGGGCGACAATATCCCTAGTTAACATAGGTGAGATGATCCTAGTTAGCGAAATCTCCACGGGAGGGTGATAATATCTTTAGTTGGCAAAATCCCCACAGGAGGGTGACAATATCCTTAGTTGGCAAAATTGTCACGGGAGGGCGACAATATCCCTAGCTGACATAGGTGAGATGATCCTAGTTAGCAAAACCCCCGCGGGAGGGTGATAATATCCTTAGTTGGCAAAATCCTCACGGGAGGGCGACAATATCCCTAGTTAACATAGGTGAGATGATCCTAGTTAGCGAAATCCCCACGGGAGGGTGATAATATCTTTAGTTGGCAAAATCCCCACAGGAGGGTGACAATATCCTTAGTTGGCAAAATTCTCACGGGAGAGCGACAATATCCCTAGCTGACATAGGTGAGATGATCCTAGTTAGCAAAACCCCCGCGGGAGGGTGATAATATCCTTAGTTGGCAAAATCCTCACGGGAGGGCGACAATATCCCTAGTTAAAAAAGGTGAGATGATCCTAGTTAGCGAAATCCCCACGAGAGGGTGATAATATCCTTAGTTGGTAAAATCCCCATAGGAGGGTGACAATATCCTTAGTTGGCAAAATCCCCACGGGAGGGTGATAATATCCTTAGTTGGCAAAATCCTCACGGGAGGGCGACAATATCCCTAGTTAGCATAGGTGAGATGATCCTTTGTTAATGACTTTTGGGACCAGAAAAATCCCAAAAGAAACCCGGGGATGAGATGATTCCCGGTAGCTCTTGGGACCAGGAAAATCCCAAGAGATGAGATGAGTCAATCGCAAACCTTGGGATGAGATGATTCTCGAGGTGGAGCATGTGATGCTCCAACCATTGGCCCATAACACTCACATTCGTTATCCAAATTTGGTTGTTCCTTCCTTGCGTTGCTTCGTCTTTAAGTTTTAAAGACTCGCCAACGAGGGGCATCTGTGAACACCCAAATTTGACCCATGAAAATTATATTGAGATTAGACTCCAGACATGTTTGAATCGTAAGATTGATGAGTTAGTCTTGGTTTGAAGCATGGATGGGGTCTAATTTTAGTAGAATTTATACATTATAGTAATTAAGACTTTTATATGCCTAGGATTAATGAGATGATTTAATCATAGGATAAGTTAAGGACTAAATTGCTAAAATGTATTTTATCTCATTAAATTTGGGCTTGTTTATTTATTAAACCCAATTATTTTTATTCTTGGGTTGAAGATAAATGTAAGGGTCCAATTTAATAAGGTATGGACTTTTCTTCAGAGTTGCACAGCCTATTAACACCTTGCTTGCAGACAAATTTAGCTCTGATTTTTGTGGAAAATCAGAGTTAAATCATTCCTTAATAGCAACAATATTTTTGGTATGATTTTAGCTTAAAATGAGGAATCAATGTGTAATTAGCCAATTAAGAGATGATTGAGGGGAGTAGCAATCAAGAAAGCAGAGGATTCTGGGCAGTCTAGGGGTTAATTACGCGGTAGGATCAATCAGGGAGGAATTAGGGGAGAATCGGGACCAAAAAAGGAAAGTAAGGGTGAGACGCGTAGGCGCGGGCGGTCATCTCGGGATGACCGCCGGGCCTGGGCGGTCTTCCACCCATGGCCGCCCGGCCTGGCTGTCATCCATAGGATGACCGCCGGCCATGGCGGTCATGCACCCCCAGAAACGCGTTTTCTCCCTGATTTTCGCCCGTAATCTGATTCTATTCGGTTTTGGCCCAGATTTTTTGCCATTACCTTGATCATTAAGTTGGTCCATGCCCCTAGGCTACCCAGAATACTATAAATAGGACCCTCCTCTCACATTTCAAAGGACACACATTCTATTACACAAACACTCTTCATAAAGCTTAGAAGCTTAGAGAAACTCTACCTCTCCAAGCTTAAGAAATAGTTCCATAGGCAAAACTCTGGTAGAATTTTGTGGGTAGCATCATCCATTGAAGGCAGCAAGAGGGGAAAATCAAGAAGAACTCCAAGATTGAGTTGAGGAGTGGGAAGAAATTGTGTGAGAGGCACAACCCAAACTAAGGAGCTAGAGGAGGGCTACAAGAGGTAATCCTAATCCCTTTTTGTCTGACCAATTATTGTTGAGATGTTGTTGTTGATGATGATGTGATTATTGTGATGCCATGTCAAGAACTACGTGGGCTTTGAACCCGGTCTCCGGGGTACGTAGGTGGTTTCTAGTGGTGGAAACTCAAGCCCAATCTTCTTCTTCCCCCTTTCTTTTTAATATTCAGCTATTATGTGTTTTGGTACTCACACTTGCACACTAGCACAAGGCATACAAAACCCTCTAATTACACAAAGTTTCGCCCCAACATGGATGGGTGCCTAACACCTTCCCATCCATGACGAATCCCCGGGTCCAGCATCTTTGGTTCGCTAATCAGTTGCCTAAATGGAGTCACATGAAGAGTTTTTCCCAAGTTTTTGTCCCTTAATAAAAGGCGACTCCAAAGATGCTGGATGACGGTTATGGAGAAGGTGTAAGGGAAAGGTGAATAGGCCGAAGTGATTTTGGGTCGGGTATTCACATTGTACTGCTAATAAGAGCATTAAGCTCACACTAGCCCCAAGATCACATAAAGCTCTGTTGAAATTTTGGGTACCAATGTGACATGGGATGGATATACTCCTAGGGTCGCCTAATTTAGGGATATGGGCTTGGTATTGCAGCACAACACTGCAGTTTTCTGTTAGGGAGTCTTGCTTACAAACTACCCTTTTGAATGGATTTTTTAATACATGCAGAAAAACCAAATTTGAAACCACAATTGTAAGCACAAGTATGAACTCAGATTTTTGCACAATAGCTGGGATAATCTTCAGATGTGTTTTGAACCCTCTTTTATAGTTCTGAATCTGGGGGGAAAGTGCTGCAACGACTTTATGAACTCTAAGTTGACTTGAGTTCTCAATTACTTCAAGTTGGGACCACTTATTCATGTCAACTCCTTAGTCACAAAGTATTGCCCAAAATAGAAAGCATGGACTACCTTTATTAAGTGAAGTTGGTGATGTGAGAAGGTCTTCTGCAAGTTCCCTCTTACTTGTTCATCAAACATGGTTGTTGGTAGTGGACATTAAATACTTGGAGGACCACACACAAGTTGCTGAAAAAGCTTGATGGTGACAGCTCGTTCCAGATGAGGTTGCAACAAAAACCATATTTGTATGGTTTTTCTAAGACCATACTTCTTCCTATAAACTTTAATCAACACAAAGCAAACTTAAAGAATTTATGTCAAATAGTTTGTTAATCATCAAAATCAATTTTATACCATGACTAAATATGACTAATTCACTAATTAAGCTTAAGAGGTGAGTAGCCCAAGTTTAGGCCAACATAATAGACATTATTCATTGTTAAAATTGTGATAAATTGTGATAAGAAACTACTATATGTTATTTGTTGTTGTATGACATGTCGTCTCAATTAAATAAGAGCAGTGCCAATTTTTATTATTATTATTATTATTTAGTAGGAATATTTTGTAGGCTCAAATATGCCTAAGAGGAGAGGGGTGAATTAGGCTTAGAACTTTTTCGGGTTAAGTTCTGATATGGTTTCTCCTGAAACCACACGCTGGACTGCAGTAGTGAGATTCGAACAAATAACAAAAGTAAGGTAAGGAGAGAAGTGAACACAAGTGATTTTAGGGTGGTTTTCCCTGACCAAGTACCTCCATTATCTAAAGGACCCTCCTTTAAGATTTCAAACTCCCACTATCCTTAGGTTTTTGCGGGTTCAACCTTAACCTTTACAATTCACAAGCTTTTCTAGGCTAGGCTCAAACCTTTACAAACTTTTTGCAGGCTAAGCTCTAACCTACCCTCAAATTTAATCCTAGACTTGAGTTCCCAACAAAACTAAACCAAGTCTTGCTTACAAGCTACCCTTTCAATGAATTCGATTACAATAATGAAACAAGATTAGAAACAACAAGTGTGAGCTCAACTCAGATTTGCTCAAATGGATGGGATGTCTTCACAAGTGTCTTCAATCCTCTTTTATACTTCTGAATTTAGGGGGGAAAGTCTTCCAACGGCTCATTGAATTCCAAAGTTGACTTCAGTTCACTTATGGTTCTAATCAGAACCACAGCTCCTTACTTGAGAGAGAACTTTCCTCTGACTTTTTTTAGCCTTTTCTCTTACTTGTTTTCCGCTCCAGGCCATTGAGAGTTGAGTTTTAATGCACGGGAGGACCACTTGCAAGTTGCAGAAAAAGTGTGATAATGACAGCTCGTGTTTATGTGGTTTCTTCAAAACCATCCGTCCTGGATATTCTTATAGTTTCCTTTAAACCATGCATCCTCCTATATACTTAATCAACATAATGTATATATAGGCACTTATCTAAGTATTTTGTTAATCATCAAAATTAAACAAATATAGTTAATTTACTAATTAAGCTTAAGAGACTAATTAGCCATGTTTAGGCTAACAATATCCTTTTGCCTAACTCATACAAAAAATCTTTGTCTTCGATATGACTTCTTTTCAAAATAATAATTAATACTATACCACGGTCATTTTAAAATTTTCAATACTATACCACGTGCATCGCACGTGTAGAAGAAACTAGTAATAGTAAAGAAAAGAATGGGAGAATTGAAAGAAGAGATAAAAACGCCGTAGAGCTCTCCTTCTCCAAGCCTTATAAACTTAGAAAGCTTGGAGAAACTCTACTTCTCTAAGCCTTCAAACATTTTTTAATACTGTTATTGTGGAGAAATTCCTGTGGAGTCAGGCATCTAGAAGCATCAAGCAAGATGATTAAAAGGCAACCAAGATGAAGCTTAGAGGAGGAAAGATTGTGGGTGTAGATAACAACTCAATAAAGCTAGGAGCTAGAGGAGGTCTTCAAGAGGTAAGCGTTGATCCTTTTTATATTTTGTTGTTGACGTGCTAAGATGCATGTTGTGATGATGATGATGTGATTGTTGTGCTGCCATGAATAAGAACTACGTGAGCTTTGAATCCGGTTGTGGGGGGTACATAGGTGGTCTTTAGTGGTAGAGACTCAAGCCAAATCTTTTCCCCCTCCCATTTCTTTTTAATTTCAGTATTTATTTTGATTATGTGATTTGATTTCCACACTTGTACACTTACACAAGGCTACAATTTGATCCATTTATTGCACAAAGTTTTTCCCCAGCACGGGTGGGGTACCTAACACCTTCCTACCCGTGATGAATCCCCGAATCCAACAATCTCTGGTTCGCCATGATAAATCTCTTAAATTTGTTGCCTGAGAGAAGTGATGCCTAAAGGTTTTTCTCCGGATTTTTCTAAGGAATAAAATCAGGATGGACTCCATGTTGTTGTTAGAAAAGAACACACAAAGGTGAGGAGGCCAAAGGGATTGATTTGACCCCAATTCCTACAAGTATGTTTGGGAATATAAAAGAGAAAGGGAAATGAGGGGGAATGAATGGGAAGAGAAAGGTTGGGAATGGTACGAAGAGAAATTTAGTATCTTGTTTGGATAAATACATTAAAGAGGAAAGAGAAGAATGGTAGATAATATTTATAATTTACTATTTATGAATTATTTTTTATAATTAAAAATTCTCTTCATTTCTCTTCTATTCCCCTCTATTTCCTTCCATTTCTCATTTATCCAAACAAACTCTTAAGATCAATATACCAAAAAAAAAGAATATTATGTGTTAATAACCCTTGAAAAATTTATAAATGATGGAAATTTGGGATTTTTTTTAATTAATGGACATAGATCTATGAATTAATATATTTAATTTAAATAATTTAGAATTTCTTATTGGAACAACTCTATTTAAAATTTCAGTGCTATTGGCTGTAACAACATCATCATCATCAATCAAGTTATAAAAGCAAGTGGGCGGTACAAAAACAAATTTTCCCACCCACTTAAATACGAGAGCATAAGGATTTACTGAGGTGCCAAAATTTTATTTTTATTTTTGCTTAGAAGAATGAAAATAATAATCTATACTATATATAAAAGCACGAAGTCACAAAAACTTACGAAATTGAAATAATAAAATACCCCTACGTATTTTAATATATATTCAAATTAATGGCTTAATTGTCATCATAAAAATATCAACCTTCCCACTAGAAATAACTCACAACTCCTAATCTCATTGGATTACCACCTTTGAATCTTACTATAAATAATAATCACTTAACAAAAAAACTTGAATTCATGACTGAAGGAGAGAATTTAATTTTATACAAAATACATACAGCATACCGTAAATTGAGGATTACCACTTTGAAATCTTACTATAAATAATAATCACTTCAAAAAAAATTGAATTCATGACTGAAAGAGAGAATTTAATTTGATACATAATACATAGAGCATATGGCAAATTGAGGGATATAATAGTGTATAGAATAGAATTCAAAAGTTAAAGGACATATGGTTTGTTGGATCTAAATATTTTAACACAAATTATATTATTTTATGATAATTAATTTACTTTACTAATCTTTTCCAAAATGGATAAATATCTCCTTTAGTTTATCCTCATAATAAGAATTTCCAAAATATATAACAGAATCCATATGATTAGGCTATCTCGAATTTATGTTTCTCACATATTGTTATTTTTTTTGTGTCAATTTTCATTATCGACCTGACCTGATGATCGAATTTTTAAAATTTGGCTATTTCGACTATATGTTTTTTAAAATTTTTCAATAAACTACTAAAACTATTCATAGAATTTTGGAATGGATTACCCCGTAGCATTTTTCAAAATTTTCTATTGTACAATAATTCTCGGCCCAACAATTACTTTGTGTTAACTCGAGCTTTTCCTAAATCACGAAAAAAACGACTAAGGAAAAACCACATCTCCAAATTTTGGTGTGGCACTTGGAAAAATAAGTAGATGAGAGAGCTAAACTAACTAAATGAGTTATACCACTGGAAAATAATAAATGAATCTAGAGCAACTACAATCATTGATATAGGGACCAATACAACGAGATATTTGGGGCTGGAGATTAGAATGTGAAAACCTGTTAAGATGCCAAAAAAATTAAAGAAAAAAAAGACTATATCAATATCGACAAATTTAAAGTGGAGAAGAAGCCTCAAACACCACAAACAAAGTGAAGAACATATCAAGATACTATCACAGCCTCTCTTGGAACTTCAAAAAGGTACGTAGACATCCACATCTGATCTAGAATGCAGTAAATAAGGACTGAGAATATAATATGTTTGCTAAAAAGTCAAAGCACAACTGTTTTTAGAAAGCAACAGCACAATTGTGAATAAAAAACCACGCATAGCATAAGCCGGAAATAAAACATTTCTTATCTTTCTTTGCAACTACATGTTCAGATCTGGTGCTTTTCGGAAAAATCAATAAAAAAACCGCCGATTGGGAAAATTAAAAAGCTTTTTAAAAGCATTTAAGTAAAAGCAAGCAACCCTAGCAGGCGTTCCTGCTTTCCAAGTGATATGTACCATCATGAAATGTATTGGGAAAAAGAAAAAAAGAGGGCTTTCATCAAATGTAAAGTTCAAAAATCAGAATCTACTGCGATGGCAGATCAAAGACATAATAGGGAAGATAAAGACACCCCACCGGCTAAGTCAGAAATGCTACAAAAAAAATACTAACAAAATCAAACCGACCTGGTTTCCTACAAAACTCATACACAGTTGTTAAGCCCTTGCCACGATATATATATCCATGAACTCTTGTTGGAATATCTGCCAAAGTCACAAAAAACGCCCGGTGAGAAGAAGAAAAACATGAGCCAAGAAAGAAAATGAAACTTTACTTAACAACACTGTCATCTTATTGAAGAACAAGTGAGGAAGAGAAGAAGACAAGCTTAGCATAAAAAACACTCATTAATTTATACAATTATATTTAATTAAACAATCTAACTATTCAATAATGTCTTCAAATAGACTTATTAGAAATTGTGATCAAGGTGAAGCACCAAACGGGTACAAACTAGAGCCAAAGAAGAGAATTGATATTGATGAATGAAAAGTAAGAAAAAAATTCAAATTACTTATAATAGTTTATACCTATAATATTTATTTTAATTTAATACTAACAATCGTTTTATATTCAGGAATGAACAATTAACACTAATCCTATATGTTGATATGGCGGAGCAGGAGGGTAAAAAATTATATGAAAAAGAAGATAAATACCAAGTCATTACAATATCAGACATCAAAATAGGACAATATAACGGTAAACAATTTACAAAATTTGATTGGAAGCATTATATATATATATATATATATATATATATATATATATATATATATATATATATATGAACACCTAAATTTGACCCATGAACATTTTACTAAAATTAGATTCCAAACATGCTTAAACTTAAGGTTAATGAGATGATTTGACTTTAAGTTAAGGCATGATGAGAATTTAACTTAGTAGAATTAAGCACGAAGTCACAAAAACTTACGAAATTGAAATACTAAAATACCCCTACGTATTTTAATATATATTTAAATTAATGGCTTAATTGTCATCACGAAAATATCAACGTCCCCATTAGAAATAACTCAAAACTCCTAACCTCATTGGATTACCACCAATGAATCCTACTATAAATAATAATCACTTAACAAATAAATTTGAATTCATGACTGAATGAGAGAATTTAATTTTATACATAATGCATAGAGCATATCGCAAATTGAGGATTACCACTTTGAAATCTTACTATAAATAATAATCACTTCAAAAAAAATTGAATTCATGACTGAAGGAGATAAATTAATTTGATACATAATACATAGAGCATATGGCAAATTGAGGGATATAATATTGTATAGGATAGAATTCAAAAGTTAAACGACATATGGTTTGTTGGATCTAAATATTTTAACACAAATTATATTATTTTATGATAATTAATTTACTTTACTTATCTTTTCCAAAACTGATAAATATCTCCTTTAGTTTATCCTCATAATAAGAATTTCCAGAATATATATCAGAATCCATACGATTAGGCTATCTCGAATTTATGTTTCTCACATATTGTTATTTTTTTCTGTCAATTTTCACTATCGACCTGACCTGATGATTGAATTTTTAAAATTTGGCTATTTTGACTATATGTTTTTTAAGATTTTTCAATAAACTACTAAAACTATTCATAAAATTTCGGAATGGATTACCCCGTAGCATTTTTCAAAATTTTCTATTGTACAATAATTCTCGGCCCAACAGTTACTTTGTGTTAACTCGAGCTTTTCCTAAATCACGGAAAAAACGACTCAAGGGAAAAACCACATCTCCAAATTTTGGTGTGGCACTTGAAAAAATAAGTAGATGAGAAAGCTAAACTAACTGAATGAGTTGTACCACTGGAAAATAATAAATGAATCTTGAGCAACTACAATCATTGATATAGGGACCAATACAACGAGATATTTGGGGCTGGAGATTAGAATGTGGAAACCTGTTAAGAAGCCAAAAAAATTAAAGAAAAAAAAAGACTATCAATATCGACAAAATTAAAGTGGAGAAGAAGCCTCAAACACCACAAACAAAGTGAAGAACATATCAAGATACTATCATAGCCTCTCCTGGAACTTCAAAAAGGTACGTAGACATCCACATCTGATCTAGAATGCAGTAAATAAGGACTGAGAATATAATATGTTTGCTAAAAAGTCAAAGTACAGCGGCTTTTAGAATGCAACAGCACAAATGTGAATAAAAACCACGCATAGCATGAGCCGGAGATAAAATATATCTTTTCTTTCTTTGCAACAACATGTTCATATCTGGTGCTTTTATGAAAAATCAATTAAAAAAAAAGACCGATTGGAAAAATTAAAAAGCTTTGTAAAAGCATTTAAGTAAAAGCAAGCAACCCTAGCAAGCGTTCCTGCTTTCCAAGTGATATGTACCATCATGAAATGTATTGAGAAAAAGAAAAAAGAGGGATTTCATCAAATGTAAAGTTCAAAAACCATAATCTACTGCAAAGGCAGAACAAAGACATAATAGAGAAGATAAAGACACCCCACCGCCTAAGTCAGAAACGCTACAAAAAAAAATACTAACAAAATCAAACCGACCTGGTTTCCTACAAAACTCATACACAGTTGTTAAGCCCTTGCCATGATATATATATCCTTGAACTCTTGTTGGAAAATCTGCCAAAGTTACAAAAAACGCCCGGTGAGAAGAACAAAAATATGAGCCAAGAAAAAAATGAAACTTTACTTAACAACACTGTCATCTTATTGAAGAACAAGTGAAGAAGAGAAGAAGACAAGCTTAGCATAAAAAACACTCATTAATTTATACAATTATATTTAATTAAACAATCTAACTATTCAATAATGTCTTCAAATAGACTTATTAGGAATTGTGATCAAGGTGAAGCACCAAACAGGTACAAACCAGAGCCAAAGAAGAGAATTGATATTGATGAATGAAAAGTAAGAAAAAAATTCAAATTACTTATAATAGCTTATACCTATAATATTTATTTTAATTTAATACTAACAATCGTTTTATATTTAGGAATGAACAATTAATACTAATCCTATGGGGTGATATGGCGGAGCAGGAGGGTCAAAAATTATATGAAAAAGAAGAAAAATACCAAGTCATTGCAATATCAGACATCAAAATAGGACAATATAACGGTAAATAATTTACAAAATTTGATTGGAAGCATTACACACACACACACACACACACACACATATATATATATATATATGAACACCCAAATTTGACCCATGAACATTTTACTAAAATTAGATTCCAAACATGCTTAAACTTAAGGTTAATGAGATGATTTGACTTTGAGTTAAGGCATGATGATAATTTAACTTAGTAAAATTAATGTATCTTGATAATCTAAACCGTTATGCATTTAAACCTCAGGATTAATGAGATGATTTAATCTTAGGATAAAATATATAATAAGATTTATTTATAGTAAAATACATTTCTTTTTATTGCTTGGGCTCTTTTAGTTGTTTTTAACCCAATTATATTGAGATGATTTATTCTTGGGTTATGAATGGGTTTATGGATCCAAGTTAATGAATTCTCCATAGTTTATCCAGCCCACTAACACATTTCTTGCAAGTTAATTTGGCTATAATTTTCATGGAAAATCAGAATTAAGTCATCCTTAATTAAGGTTTTGTGTTTTGGGTATGATTGTGCTTAAAATGGGTGTTAATGTGTAATAATTTGATTATAGAATGATTTTGGGGAGTGATAATCAAGTAAATGGAGTGATTCTGGGTTGATTAGGGAATGATTTCGCGGCAAGATCAATCAGAGGTAAATCAGGGGAATTTGGGTCCGGAAATGGAAAGAACGGGTGGCACGTAGACCGCTGGATGACCGCCGGCCATGGCGGTCATGTATGCCCAGTGAAGCCCCAAATCTCCGATTTTGTTTCTTTTTTCGATCCTACGCGGTTTTGGACCAGATTTTCGGGCGTAATCTTCACCATTAAGCAGGTCCACGCTCCTAGGCTTCCCAGAGCACTATAAATAGAACCCCTCACTCACATTTCAAAGGAGACATAATTTTTCTCACATACTCACTCATAAACTTTTATTGCTTGGAGAAACTCTACTTCTCCACTCTTAGAAATATATTTTTAGGGAGAAACTCTGGAAAAATTTAGTGGGAGGCACCAGTAGTAGTCCAATAAGGAGGATTCAAGAAGGGGATCAACCATTGAGCTTAGAAGTGGTAAGAAGGTGGGTGTAGAACTCAACTCATTACAAGGAGCTAGAGGAGGGCTACCAGAGGTAACACTAAACTCTCTTTGATTGATTATTGCTGATTATATGCTGATGCTTTTGATGATGTAAGTGACCGATTAGTGCCATGATTAGAACTACGTGGCTTTGACCCCGATCACTCGGGTACGTAGGTAGTCTCGGTTTCACAATGGGATGCAAGCCAAATCTTCTTCTCCCCCTCTTTCTTTTATTTTCCACACTTGCACACTTGCACAAGGCGCACATATTCTCTTCAATTGCACAAAGTTTCGGCCCAACATGGGTGGGTGCCTAACACCTTCCCATCCATGACGAACCCCTGATCCCATGTCTTTGGTTTGCCATGACCATGTTGCCTGAAGAAGTCATATGAGGTTTTTTCCAAGTTTTGTCCTTAATAAAATTTGGGTGGCGGCTCCAATGACATGGGATTGACCCGAGGAACAGGGGCGGATCTAGGGGGCAAGCAGGGGCCCAGGCCCCCCCAAGATCCAAACAAATATATATATGGTAATATATGAACGCATACTTGAAGCTGGCTTGTGGTAGGATGTGCTGTAGTTGACCGAAGGGACGCGAGTTCGATACTCTATTGCTGCCTTTTCCATATCTTTTTGCTGCATTTACCCTCATTTGTGTTAATCTGTATAGTTTTGGCCCCTCCTAAAATTTAGTCTTACAAATTTGGCCTCCCCTAATAGAAATTTTTTGATCCGCCCCTACCAAGGAAGAAGGTGAAAGGAATAGGTAAGAAGGCTCAAACCAATTTTGGATCGGGTTCTCACAATATATTAACTGTGAAATTAATATTTAACTCTCAGGCATGCTCCAACTACCAACAGCCTATAGCACAACCATCATGATAAATCCCAAGATACAAGAAGCTATCCATATTCAAGAGTGGTAAGTGTATTATCTGTTTGAATTAAAAATGACATTGGGAAAAAATATATACTAATTTTTCAAAAACACGCTTGGGAGAAGACAAAAAGAAGATATTCAGATTAAACAACAACCAAAAAAAAAAAAAGGATGAGAGATGCAGCCAAATTTATAATATGCAATATAAAGACCATGAGTAGTGCAACAACAATAAAGGTAAGTATATAAGTTGAATAATGTTAATATATATACTTTCATAATAATATTTGTTTTGAATTAACCAAAATATTGGATGTATATAGGTCATTTATTATTTATTCCAAGCTAAAATTACAAAGGTGACAAATAAAGAAAAACCATGGTATAATGCATGCAAAAGGTGTGGAAAGAAAATAGATGTTGTAGACAACAAAGTGCGATGTGAAGCAGAAAAATACAACGGATATGATGAATATAAACCAAGGTATGAGCATTATAAAAATTAAATAATGACTTATCTTAGTAAGGACGAACAAAACAAACGACTCGGAGAGGCAAAATGGACGATTTGTTGCAGAGGAAGTGCGAAAGGCAATTGCTGAAGAACAAAATGATATAGAAGTTGGAAATGCAAGTTTATTGGAAAAAAAAGAAAAAAAGAAAGAAGCATCGTCTGTATCGAAAATGAAGACAACTACGTACAATTGGTTCTGAAGAAGATTAAGAAGGAAAAAGATTAAATTATTATTATTAGCTTATATACTACTATTATTATAATTAATATTTGAACGATAAGTTATTAATTTTTCATCAAAACAATATTATCATTTTATTATTATTGGTGAATGTTAGTATAAATAATTATTATTTAAATAATTATTAGTATAAATTATTAGGAGATGAGGTAAATAATGAATGATAAGTAAAGACTGATATATTTTTAAATAGAAATTTACAAATATGAGTATCTATTTTGTAAGCAAAGCAACAAAAGGAAAAGCTGATTAATTGTCAAGATGAAGAATACATTTTCTTAGTAAGGACGAACAAAACAAACGACTCGGAGAGGCAAAATGGACGATTTGTTGCAGAGGAAGTGCGAAAGGCAATTGCTAAAGAACAAAATGATATAGAAGTTGGAAATGCAAGTTTATTGGAAAAAAAAGAAAAAAAGAAAGAAGCATCGTCTGTATCGAAAACGAAGACAACTACGTACAACTGGTTCTGAAGAAGATTAAGAAGGAAAAAGATTAAATTATTATTATAATTAATATTTGAACGATAAATTATTAATTTTTCATCAAAACAATATTATCATTTTATTATTATTGGTGAATGTTAGTATAAATAATTATTATTTAAATTATATTTTAAAAATACTCATGTTCATCATAATTTTTAAAGATAATATCGTGCATCCACGTGCACAAAAATTAGTAATAATTAAAAAAAAGCGGGGAATTGAAAAAGGGGACAAAAAAACTTACCAAACCCTCAAATTTCCCCCTATTCCCCCAACCCAAAGCTTCGCCCACCTCGTCGTCCAACCCACTCCTCCTCCTCGTCCTCCTCCTCAGATTACAACGCCACCACTATCCTCCTTCTACTCAACACAACAACAAAACACAACAGCATCACCCACAATTCCATAACTAACCTACCTAACACACACACACACACAAACCAAAGAAAAACAAAACCACACTATTAACCGATTCTCCCATCCTCCTACTCCACACCCTCCCCCAGAAAATAAAATTAAATAACATAGAACAACGCGACGGAGGGGAGAGGAGCGAAACGACGACTTTGACGGTTATTTTTATTTTTCTCGTTTAGATGGGAACTGGTGGCGGGGTCCACCAGGAAGATGTGCACAAGAGCAGCAGCAACCACCACCACCCGGCCTCCGCCCCTA
Organism: Turnera subulata; assembly: GCA_028386065.3. Lineage (NCBI taxonomy): Eukaryota > Viridiplantae > Streptophyta > Magnoliopsida > Malpighiales > Passifloraceae > Turnera > Turnera subulata. The sequence continues at coordinate 29,364 of JAKUCV010003298.1, read as the reverse complement.
GAGCCGCCGCCTCCTGGGTCTCCGGCCAATCCGTCTCCACCAGCGGCAGCGTCGGCTCCCCTTCCAGCCGCAGCGAGCAGGCCGTCGCCACCCCCGCCACCGCCGACAACAACGCCTACATCCGCCTCAACCATCTCGACATCCATGCCGACGACGACGCCGCCACCCAAGATGCCGCCGCGTCAGTCCTTTCCCTATTACTTTCATTACTTGTTTGATTAGTAATGCTGATTTGTCTCTTTACTAGCTTTTTGTCTGCGTAATTCTTCTTCTTCTTAGTGATTTGAGGTTTTGCTGTCATATATATATATATATATATTTTAAAAAATTTATTTATAACCTTACTTTTGTTTGTATGATTACTGATTGTATGTATGGATGATCTATTGCTTTGTGTGTGTCTGTTTCATTTTGTGTTTTTAGTCTGGCTCGTGTTTAATTTATTGTGGGTTTATGAACAGTAACAAGAAGAAAAAGAGAGGTCAACGGGCTGTCGGGGCTGATAAGAGTGGTAGAGGGCTTCGCCAATTTAGTATGAAAGGTATTCCATTTCTGATACCTTCTCTTTCATTACCTTATCCATAGTTAACAATTTCTGTGGACAAATTCATTATAATGTTGTAGTTTTTCTTTTTGAGCTAATGTTGTCCTTCACTAGATGTATTTCTGCTGCTCTTTGCCTCACTCAAATGTCTGTTTTTCTGGTCGCTTGCAGTGTGCGAAAAAGTCGAAAGCAAAGGAACTACTACTTATAATGAGGTCAGCTGGTTTCTTACAGCCATTCTTTCTTTTCTTTATATGTATATACATATTTTTTTGAAGTTGCATTTTAATTATTCCTCCAAATGAACCCTAGTTCTTATTTATTGCTATAAGTTATGTCGTCGTGGTTTGATCACTCCTACTTTGACCTTAAAATCTTTTCTCATATTAAGATGATGCTTATTTTCTCAGGGATAACAAAGCTTGAGAATGCTCTGATTTTTGTAGCTTTAATTTGCAATACCATGCTGGTAGTTTATAACTGGTGTCTGATACAACACAACAACGCTTAGATGATCCAAGTCAGAATAATTTATTCTCTGTAGAAGTTAACTGTCCAGAAGTTATTCTCCGTGGAAGCTGTATTTTATGGTTCATCATGGCAGGCCTAGTGTGCGCTTAGTAATCATGTTTGGAATGTTTCTTATGGGTACTATGGCCTGCTTCGTTTATAAGGCCAAACGTTCCCTCCTTAATTTGTTTATGACCTAGTTTCCTCATCATTTTGATCTTATACTAGATGTGTTTCCTCATATTGCAATAAAACTGAACCCTTATTTTTCTTGGGTATGCTGATAGACTGCTTGGTTGATTGTCCCATTCATTGTCTTGATATTCTTAAGGATAGCACTTCCTCCTCCATGAATGAGCGCATTCATTTTTAACTGGCGTTTAATAGATATCTTAATCAATTCTTCTTTTATTGCTTGTCACAATCTTCTGATAAGCATATAGATAGACCTGAATTTGGAGTAAATTTCAGGTGGCAGATGAACTTGTGGCAGAGTTTGCTGATCCTAGCAACAGTGTAGCAGCCCCGGATCAGGTACCTTCTCTTCACTAAGGGAATTTGTTATTCTACTATTAAATAGGTGATCCATTTTCATATATCTTTGATTGCAAGAGTTAGATGGTATGCTACTGTGCTTAACCTCTCTTTTCCTTCGCAGCAACAGTATGATGAGAAAAACATACGGAGAAGAGTATATGATGCCCTGAATGTCCTCATGGCTTTGGACATCATATCTAAGGATAAAAAGGAGATACAATGGAAAGGTCTCCCTCGAACAAGCCTGAGTGATATTCAAGAACTGAAGGTATGGGTGTACTTGTGCATGTAAAGCCTATTGTATCAAGTGAAGTAACTTTAGCAAATTTTGATGGATCTAACTTGAGCTTATTCAACTCCGGATTCTGCCAACTGCAGGGTGAGCGCCTTGGTCTGAAAAGCAGGATTGAAAAGAAAGCTGCATATTTGCAAGAACTGGAGGAACAGGTAAGACCTATTCTATCATAATTTGGATACGGTTGCTTGATGCATGCATTTAGGGTGGGATTAATTGGTGTTTTTATTGAAGTGTGTAGTTGGTCAATATTCAGCTACTGACTTCTTTTCTTATTCAATGAAAGTTTGTAGGTCTTCGGAACTTGATAAAACGGAATGAGCAGTTATACAGTGCAGGAAATATGCCTAGTGGGGGTGTATCCCTACCTTTTATACTAGTTCAGGTAAACTTTCTTTTTAAGTTTTTTTTTTTTTTGCATGCACCGGTAAATCCACTGTGTTTTTAACCTAAAAGTTTTAGATTCAGGTTATTTGAGAATTTATTTTTAAAAAATGCTGAAGTTTATTACCTACCCCTTTTGAAACTCTAATTGGTGGGTGTTAATTGAAGGAATGACTAATTGACTTTGTTGCTGCCAGCTTGCTTTGGGGTATATTTTATGTTTACCATGTCTGAAATTTGCCTTATAAAATCGTGATGGCTTTTTGGTGCATTTTTGCTTGTATATTTCATACAGATTGGTATTTATGATGCGAGTGTTGCACCAAAGGACAATGATAGTGTGTGATGTTATTTTTGCCATTTTCTCTTCATCATCATTGCAATTGTCATCCCCAATATATTACTCTACAATCTACAGTCTCCTTTTGGATAAATTGAATTTTTGGTCCCTATACTCGCCTCGAATTTGAAATGTGGTCATTGTAGTATACTTTCATGGATTTTGGTCCTCGTACTACCATATTTTCATTACATTTGGTACTTCCAGAAACGTGTTGTCATTTGATTGGTTAAGTCATCATGCAGGATTTAAATTGGTTCAGTTGAATGATGACACGTGTTTGGAAGGACAAAAAATCCACTTTATCTGTCTCCTGTTCATTGCAATTGCAATATTATTACTGTGCAGAGTATTCTGTTGTGCTGTTTCTCTTGGGAGAATTAGGAGGAACTTGTGATGTTTCATTAAGCGTTGTGCACATTCGTTATATGCATTTGTTTGTGAACATCAAGACACATCAGGAGTTTTTTGTATTTCTGATCATGCATCAAACAAGTAGGGTGCTTTGTTTCAGTGTGGTCTCTTGGGCTTGGTAATGAAACTGCATGATGTGAATGGGAGAGATAGTTTGTGAAATTGTCCTTGTTAAGTGATGAGAGGGACGTAAAGGTCAAATTTCAATTGTTTGCTGATGGAATGTATGTGAATGGTGTTGAAATTTTTCTGATCTCACTTGAAGGATAGAATTCTTTAACTCTTGAGCCATAAAATTGCTTTCTTGTATCCTGAGAGTAGTTATTCTCGTATAGAATACTAAAAAAATTGATATACTTCTGTCTTCGCCCACTTTGGTTAGACCATAACTGGAAAAATGTCCTGGAATAGATTTGCAGAGATAAGACACAATCTGATAGAGAGGTCCTCAATTAGGAGTCTTTTGAGGCCTATAAAGATTCTTGAATGATTTATTGATGAACAAGTAGCCATGAAAGAAATCTTTGTAGATGAACAGTGAGGCATTGCTCAGTCTTATTGTTAACTGAAATGATGCATGTGTGATCAATTCCTGCATATAGATTTTGATATCAGCATGCTGGACTTATTAAAAGTTGCAGCTTAACCATGACTGACACGAATCACCAATAAATCCGAAAGCAGTAGTGAAACTAATAAGTTACTTGGCCATAGTTCTACTATGTGTCATTCGCCCTATGGGGGATCCATATATTGTTCTTTGTTTTAGATCATAGTTGGCTTCAAATCATTTTCAGATATACAGTGTGAGAAATTATATTGTATCGTATAGAAATGAAATGTTATAAGGCCAGTTCCCTGTTAGATATAATTTTCTCACCCCGGTTTGCCATCCTGGACTTTGGAGTTGCATGTTATGCTGATGCCTCCTTTTCTCTTTTCCTGGGATTTATAAATTGAAGACACGCCCTCATGCAACAGTCGAGGTGGAAATATCGGAAGATATGCAGCTGGTACATTTTGATTTCAATAGGTAAGAGCTCAACCAGTTTCTTGTCTCTATGTAGATGGTTATAGCAAGTAATATATTTACCTTTGCCATATGCATGATCCAGGTCCCCTATTCTTAAAAACCAATTTACTCCAGTTTTGTTAGAGAATTAATACTGAGTATCTGAATATGGGTTGGTGAATTTCCTTGATTGATAAAGTTCTCATGTTGTCCACTGCAATTTAACTTCATTTGTTCTTGTGGTTGCAGCACTCCATTTGAGCTTCATGATGATAATTATGTTCTCAAGGCAATGAAATTCTGTGAGAGACCTCAAAGTGATGATCTACCACCCAATTCAGCTGCTGATGGAGGTGAAAGTTCTAGCATGGCCAACATGTACCAGCAACATGTCCTTCCTCCTGAAAGGACAGACATGCCGGTTAGGCCTCCTACCTCACCACCTCTTCCTGGAATTATAAAAGCACGTGTCAAGCATGAGAATTAATAAGCAAAGTTTCAAGCTTGATTGCCTGACCACCATAGGCAATAATCACAGGAGTGTATATTATGTAAAATATTTTGGTTAGGAGGATGCCTAGTTCTGTCTTAGCCTCTTCTTCATCTTTACCTTTATCGGGAGGCATTCAAGGTAACTTTGGCAGATCAGGCCCCAGAGAACATTTGTCTCAACCAAGCTCTCAGCTATTGGTTCCTTGATTCGCTATTGTAACTGTTTAACCATGTTCTTTGTCCTGCTTTTTCTCCCCACCCGTAAAAATCTATTTATGTTGTAAATTAGGGTATAGAGGATTATGGCCCAGCCTTGCACAAGATCATACGGTTAAATTCAACAATTTGATGTTCCATGTTCACATTGCACACTGCATTAGGCCATGTATATGATGTTATTACCAACGGTGTCACCCTCTTATTTGTATACAGTTACAGGGATCTTTGAGGGAGTATAAGAAAGTGAACAGGCGTTTAACAGTGGACTGACTGATATGCAAAGGCAAAACTCCGGGGGATATTCATTTTGAGCCTTTCGCAATGGATGCGGACTTCTCTGCACAAATTCTTTAGGGGGGGTGGGGTTTAAAAAGTGGTCTCATCTTATTTTGTGAAATGCAGCAGCGGTCTCTCCTCTAATCATTGGTGTTACTGATTCTTTTCTTTGTTTGTGCAAGTTGTCCTCCTTGCCTTGTACTTGCTAGCTAGAAGGCCAAAGTATTCTGTGTTGAAGTGTGTCCTGCACTCTTTACCATATCATCATCGAGGGGGTTAATGGTGGAGTGGGGTGGGATAGATAGAGTTTGGTTCAGTGGGCTCTGCATCACACAATATGTAAGCCTGGCCCCCCTTGGGTTGGACACTGACTGGTGCATGTAATTGATCCGTAAATTAAATTTTTTTGAGAACCAATAGAGAAAAGGAAATTTTTTGGTTTTTCGTTCAAGAGTTTTCTTCTCTCTTTCTATCTTCTTTATACATAACTCAATCTTTGCAGCCCATTTTTAGTTTTGATTTCTGTGAAAAATTAGAATTAAATTTACTTTCTTATAAGATATATGAGCTTATGGTAGAAAAGAGTTAAGAGTTAAAAACAATTAATTTTGGGCTAATTAAGATATATTAATGTTAATTGGAGTGAATAATACGAGTAGTCAGCAAGTTTGGAGTGTTTCCTGGTTAAAAAGGAAAAAATGTGTTACTGTAGCAAGTGGCTGGGAGGTCATCGCGTGATGACCGCCACGCGGGGCGGACATGGAAGCCAAGACCGCCACTGCCGGTGGTCATGCCACGATGACCGCACGGCAGTGGAGGGCATGTTGGACTGTTACCCAATGTGCCTTAAATTTTGGCCCCTTGATTCAATCCCACACAGTTTGGACCTGATTTTAAGTAATAATCTTGTTTATTATGAGGTCCACAAGCTACACTTCCAGGACTCTATAAATAGAGCCTCCCATTCACTCCTAGCACACACATCAAGAGCCATTAAACTAGATTACTCACACTCCTTTAAGTTTAGAAAAGCTTGGGAAAATTCTACTTCTCCAAGCTCTCAAATACTCTTTTCTACTGTATAGAAATTCTTGTAGAATTCAGCATCAATAAACATCCAGCAAGGAGAAATCAAGAAGAAATCAAGGTAAAGTTGAGAAGTGAAAAAGAATTGGGGTTAAAGAGAAATCCAAGTCAACAAGCTAGAAGAGGGCTACAAGAGGTAACCTTGAATCCTTTATATATATATATATATATATATATATATTGTTGATGCTTTGTGATGTTTTTTGCTAATAAGATGTGATTTTTGGTTGACGACTTGTAAGAATTACGTGGACTTTGAACCCGGACGATGGGATACGTAGGTGGTTTCTAGTTGTGGAAGCTCAAGCCCAATTATATCTATTTTTCCATCTTGTTTTAGATTAAATTTCAATTTCTTTGCCGTAAGTTTTTTTGCACACTTACACACAAGGCACACTATTTAACCCATTTGTTGCACAAAGTTTCGCCCAAACACGTGTAGGGTGCTAACTCCTTCCTACACGTGTGATGAGTGTGCATTTTACACTCATTTTTTGTCTACTTTTTACGGTTTTTAACTTGCAAATACAAACTATTTTATTTATTCATGTTATTTTCTTGCATTTTACCCTCCTTTTCAATAAACACCTTTTGTCCTAGTGTCTTGGTTATTCTGTGCAAAAATAGGGACTAAAAGACGGAAAATGGGCTAGGAACACGTTTCCTGCACAACCAACCCATGCAGCTTGTTCCAGCACAAGAAGCCCAATGACATGTGGCAAGCAAGGGAAGAGGCACCTAGATTTTGACCCAAAATCCTTATGAAAATTCAAGAATATTGCCTGGACATTTTTGGTGGTCCAAGATCAAATAAAAGGAACGGAAGAAGTCAATTGGAAGTTGTCAACCTTACTAACACGTGAACTACCTCCCCACATGCATGCACTATTTTTGGGAAGGTGGCTTGGTCAAGGACACATAGCTGCACATGCTTAGGGGAAGGAATTTACATCAGGTGCTTGCAAACAGTTTTGGGAGTGTGGCACCTCAACCAAATTTGGCGCAAAAGTGGAGTGGGCCACTACCACTTTTGTCGCCACTTCAACCCATTTCCAATCACCCAATTTCATGCTTCTTGTACTATAACGAGTGGTCCAGTACGGTAAGACCACTCGTTTTGAGCATATGCATCTTTTGATTACCTTTTTTCCTTTCTTTCTTAAACTCAACCTACACCCCATTACAACCCGAATAGAGACCTTTTGATCTCTGGAATTCGATCCTTGCCATTATTGGAGATAGGGAACTGGATCTGCATATTTGATATCGTTTTTAGTTTTTCAAGAAATATATGCCAAATTTATTATTTTTAACAAACAAAGAGGAAGGTTGTGAATTACAATCAATGAGATCGATTACCTAACAGAGTGCATATTTGGACCATCTTGGCACCTTTTCTCACGATTCTTGCAGGTTGGATACCGAGGCTTTCTTCGTGACGTTTAGAGACTTTCCATGTTACTTTGGTTGATTGGGTCCCGTTGGTTCCAATGGGTAAGAAGTTTTCATCCCGTTTTTCACGATAATTGCTTGCAGACAAGCAAAATCTCAAGTTTGGGTTGGTGATGAGTGTGCATTTTACACTCATTTTCGGTCTACTTTTTATGGTTTTTAACTTGCAAATACAAACTATTTTATTATTCATGTTATTTTCCTGCATTTTATCTTCTTTTTCAATAAACACCTTTTGTCCTAGTGTCTTGGTTATATTGTGCAAAAATAGGGACTAAAAGATGAAAAATGGGCTAGGAACACGTTTCCTGCACAACCAGCCCATGCAGCTTGTTCCAGCACAAGAAGCCCGATGACACATGGCAAGCATGGGAAGAGGCACCTAGATTTTGACCCAAATCCTTATGAAAATTCAAGAATATTGCCAAGACATTTTTGGTAGTCCAAGATCAAATAAAAGAAAAGGAAGAAGTCAATTGGAAGTTGTCAACCTTACTAAATAACACGTGAACTACCTCCCCACATGCATGCACTATTTTTGGGAAGGTGGCTTGGTCAAGGACACACGGCTGCACATGCTAAAGGGAAGGAATTTACATCAGGTGCTTGCAAATAGTTTTGGGAGTGTGGCACGTCAACCAAATTTGGCGCAAAAGTGGAGTGGTCCACTACCACTTTCGGCGCCACTTCAACCCATTTCCAGTCACCCAATTTCATGCTTCTTGTACTCTAAAGGCAAGACACAGGAAGACAAAAGACATCAAGTTCTCCTCCAAGCTTCATTCGGCAAAATACAAAAAAAAGGTAGCATTAGTTAGCTTAGAATTTCCTTTCAGCTTTTGGCTTCTTATAAACACTAGAATTCTAACTTTGGCATTTTGAAAAGCATTTTATCTTGGAAGTTCTCACCTACTTTGTTCAAAGTTGGTTTATATATTCTTGTAATTTATTTTCTACCTTGAATTAAATATGATGTATTATTTTCAAGTGTTTGTTGTTTCTTTTATGTCATGCTAAAATTCTTGTCTAAGATTAGAGGATAAACTTGTTAATATTTCCATTCACATTTAATGAAAGTTTTATTTCTGAATTTATTCTCTTTTATTCCGGTAATGAAACTTGACTATGTTAATTGACTGGCCATCTTTTAGCATAAATTTATAATAGGGAAACGTTAAGTGAGAGCGTCGTTTGCCTGAAGAAAAACATTAACCGGGCTATAAAAACCGACCACGAAGGAGGAGTGCTTTTTATTGGAGATTAAGTAGGTAAATTTCTTAATGCTCTTAGTTTATTTTAGCACTAGCAAATGCATAGTGGACATAAACTAGGAAGGGATTTTACGACACTACGAGAGTAGGTTATCGATCTAGCTTAGATTTACCGTTTCTTTTAAAAGAGTTTATTTTCAAAATTTAATTCATAGATTTTACATAGGCTAGCTATGTAGTGACAGAACATGGTCTGCTTATGTTGAGCTTAACTGCATGGAAACGTTGGCAAGGAATTCTCCGAAGTCCTAGATATTTAATATTATTGATTTTAATCTCGTTCCTAATCGCTTTAGTTTTCATTTCAAACATAAACTCCTCTCTGATTTCGATTTCTCTAGATAATCACAAATTGCTCGGTTAAGTAGTATTTAGCAAAGATCCCTGTCAGACGACCTTGATACTACAACAACCCTGTATACTTGTAGGAAGCTATCAAGCTTTTGGCGCTGTTGCCGGGGATCGGCGTTAATATTATTTAACTTTGTGATTAGGTTAATCTAGTTTGTTATTTTTCAATTTTCTTTTTCACCCGTTTGTTTAGTTTGTTCATCTTTTCTCAGGTTTCTTTAGTGCATGAATACGAGAAGCTCGGGGGTACCACCAGGAAAACAAGACCCCGAGATCGAGAAGACTTTTTGGAGGCGTATGCGCGAGCAAAGGCTCGAGAATAGATCGGAGGACGACACCTCGTCCGAAGAAGAGATGGCAGACGACGGACGCGTCATCGGGGAGGGAGTCCAATACGGACCTCGGCGAAAGCCAGTCCGGAATTTCTCTATCCCCGATGCAACCCTTGCACAGTCCAGTGTGGTTCGCCCAGCTGTGCAAGCTAATAACTTTGAGCTTAAGCCGGCCCTGATCAAAATGGTCTAGCACGAACCTTTTAGGGGCTCCTACTCAGAAGACCCAAATCAACATTTGCAAGATTTCTTGGAAATCTGCGACACCATCAAGGTGAATGGAGTCTCCGTGGATGCTATCATGCTGTGCCTTTTTCCTTTCTCACTCAAGGACAAAGCGAAGGCGTGGTTGACCGCACAACCTCCTGGGACGTTTGATACATGGGCTGCCCTTTCACAGGCTTTTCTAAAGAAATTCTTTCCACCCAGCAAGGCCATGACATTGAGAAATGGCATCATGGAATTCAAACAAAAGTCCAATGAATCTTTCTGCGATGCATGGGAAAGGTTTAAGGATGCATTGAGAAGATGCCCACAGCATGGCCTACCTGATTGGCTGATCGTGGAAAAATTTTATGCTGGCCTGAACGAATCCCTCCGTGCGCACGTTGATGCTATAGCCAGAAGAGTAGCTTTAGCCAAGGATGCTGAGGATGTGTATGACCTATTTGAGTACATCGCCAGTAACAAATTCGAATGGCCAGGCGAGATCCCAAGCGGAAAAACTGCCGGAGTTCTAGAACTTGACATAATGAGCCTAATGAATGCCAAGTTGGATGCCCTTACGAAGATGAATGGGAAGGGACTTTCCCATTATTGTGCTAGGTGCGAAGGGGGTTATTCAGAGTGTTCAGCTAACGGAGGCTCTGAGGAACCATACCAAGAACAAGTTAGTTATATCAACCAGAGAGTCCAGAAGGACCCCTACTCAAACACCTTCAACCCAGGTTGGAGGGATCATCCTAACTTCTCTTGGAAGCCTCAACAACCCAACCAAAACCCAACCGGAAGAGGTCCTCCCGGCTTTCCTCCTAAACAACCTTTGCAAACATACCAACATGCATATCAGCCAGATCCTAAAGACGATATGCAATCATTTATGGAAACTTTCATGAAACAACCACAACAGTTCATGGAAGAACAGCGTCAAGTCGTGAAAGGGATTTCTGACGAGTTCAACAGTCTCAAGTGTCAGATTGCACAAGTTGACCCCAGTCAAGGAAATTTCGGCAGACTATCGGGCAAACCAGAGGTCAACCCCAACACTCAATGCAACGCAATCACTCTTAGGAGTGATACTCAATATGAAGAGCGGCAACCTCCTCCAGCCCCGGTAGAAGAAGCAGAGCATGGCCAAGCCGTCCAAAAAGACAAGGCTGCGGAGCATGAGCAAGTTGTGTCAGCCGACAAGGGAAAAGGGAAAAAGGACGAAGTCAAGGCCTATGTTCCACCTATTCCTTTCCCTCAACGGCTTAACCCGCTGGTCCATGACAAAAAGTTTGGACGATTCCTGGAGATTATGAAAAAGCTATACATTAACATTCCGTTCATCGAGGCCATGTCCCAGATGCCCACTTACGCAAAATTCTTAAAGGACCTCTTGTCCAATAAGAATAAATTAATCGATTACGGGATAGTGGCCTTGATAGGGGAATGTAGCGCAATCATTCAAAACAAGCTTCCAGATCCCGGAACGTTCACTATCCCCTGTGACATAGGGAAGGTTCCCATTAAAAGAGCACTTTGCGATTTAGGCGCAAGTCTCAGTGTCATCCCTTTGCTTTTTGATTTCATTTTTTCTTCATTTTGTTAGAGTTTGCGATCAGTAAGCAGCTAAAACTAGGGGATCTAAAATCTACTGCTATGTCACTCCACCTGGCAGATAGGTCGGTCAAGTATCTAGTGGGTATTTTGGAGGATGTTTCTATCAAAATTGGGAACTTTTCGTCCCGGTTGATTTTGTGGTTCTAGACATGGAGGTAGATAACCACGTACCCATCATCCTCGGACGACCCTTTTTGGCAACTGTTGGGGCCATAATTGATGTCAAAGGCAGGAAGCTCACATTACAAGTCGGGTCTGAGAAGCCTTGCCTCGCCGTTGATGAAGTGATTCGTAAAGGCGTATCCGACGATTTGTGCTCACGAGTTGACATCGCTGAGATAGCAGTTGATGAATATTCTGCACAAGCAGGATGTGCAGACCCTCTATTGGCATGCCTTGCCCATGACAGGGGCATTCAAGATCCAGATCCTAAAATGGCAAATTGTGCACGCCAACTTGAGGTTTTGGCTCTGGCATTTGATGAAGAAGACAAAAGCTTTGAGAAGTTCGATGAGATGCTAGAAGACTCGACAGAAGAAAATGCTCCGAAGGTTAAGATGAAATCTTTACCTCCAAAGCTCCAATGCGCATTGCTAGGAACAAACTCCACACATCCAGATGATATAAATGCGAGTTTAACTGAGGGAGAGAAGATATGCTGCTGAAAGAGTTGAGATCTCACAAGAAGACAATTGAGTATTCTACCAATGATTTTGTAAGGATTAATACCTCAGTTTATACTCATAAAAGAGGCAGAAAAGGAACCAGCCACTGGCGTAGGAGTAGCATCCAAAAACAAGACCTCAGAATTGGAAACCGAGTCTTGTTGCCCAAGCTTTATGATCTTGAGGAGCATATCGGACAAGAGGTAGTGCTTTCGTTTGCAGACATGCCTTTGGTATGACCAGCTCCGAGTCCAGTTACAAGACGTTAAAGCAGCAAGTTCAGGTTCATTTAGTTCTTTTGCTGTTTCAATTTATTTTTTATAAAACATTTTGGTCCGCAAACTCATTTTCTGCTAAATATGATTGCTGCCCCTATTTTGTTTTCTAGACTTTTCTAGCCTATTTTTGTACAGTGAGGACACTGCAAGTTTTAAGTTTGGGGTGGCTATACTTTCAGCATAGTGGCTGCAACTTTTTATTTCTTTTTAGCTTTCTTAGCATGATAATAAGTAATTTTCTTCAGTTTATTTTTCATTATTTTTCTTTTTGTTTGAATAATTTTTTTGCAAGTTACAGATGAACCCATTGGGCTCAATCCAAATCCGACACAGGCACATGGGTGTCTCCGAGTTTCGCGCTCGAGTCTCGTGTGTCCGACTTGCATGAGTTTTTGGGACGAGTTCCCATTTGTCCAAGTTGCGCTTATTGGGTAACTTTTTCACATTGTTTCGAATTTACTTCTAACCTCTTTGCATGTTTTATTTTTCAAGTATATTTGGCATATAATCCTTCGTCTTAGAATAGGTGCACAACCCGATCAAAGCAAAATTTCTACAAGGTTTGTTTTTCAGGGATAGGATTAAGGCATTCTTTTGCATAGCCCACATTAACTACATAACCTACCCATGTATATACATTCACCCTTGCAAACTACTTTGGGCTATTTTTCAGGTACCCATTTTTCATTGATACACCTGCATTCACCACCTTTACCCTCTTGAACCATAAGTCTATCATCATATTCTTCATAAACACCCACCTATATCCATTTGCTTGGTCTCGTCTTTCCTTAAACATTTTCCTAATAACAAGATAAGTGGTGGTTCATCTACACACAGGCACAACATAAGCAACATGTACTGGTATTGGAGAGTGTTATTCATTTGCTTGCGCCTTCAACAAGTAAAAAAGAGAAAGATACTTCACACGAAAAAAAAAGAAACGATACACAAAGTTGATGTATCTCGGAAAAAAAAAAAAAGAAAAAAAAAAGAGAAGGCAACAAAAACTCTCCACCGCACACTCAATATCCTTTAGAACCATTCCACCTTGCTTGGCTGTGCTACGGTAAGACCACTCGTTTTGAGTATATGCATCTTTTGATTACCTTTTTTTCTTTCTTTCTTAAACTCAACCTACACCCCATTACAACCCGAATAGAGACCTTTTGATCTCTGGAATTCGATCCTTTCCATTAGTGGAGATAGGGAACTGGATCTGCATATTTGATATCGTTTTTAATTTTTCAAGAAATATATGCCAAATTTATTATTTTTAACAAACAAAGAGGAAGGTTGTGAATTACAATCAATGAGATCGATTACCTAACAAAGTGCATATTCGGACCATCATGGCACCTTTTCTCACGATTCTTGCAGGTTAGATACCGAGGCTTTCTTCGTGACGTCTAGAGACTTTCCATGTTACTTTAGTTGATTGGGTCCCATTGGTTCCAATGGGTAAGAAGTTTTCATCCCGTTTTTCACGATAATTGCTTGCAGACAAGCAAAATCTCAAGTTTGGGTTGGTGATGAGTGTGCATTTTACACTCATTTTCGGTCTACTTTTTATGGTTTTTAACTTGCAAATACAAACTATTTTATTATTCATGTTATTTTCCTGCATTTTATCCTCTTTTTCAATAAACACCTTTTGTCCTAGTGTCTTGGTTATATTGTGTAAAAATAGGGACTAAAAGACAAAAAATGGGCTAGGAACATGTTTCCTGCACAACCAGCCCATGCAGCTTGTTCCAGCACAAGAAGCCCGATGACACATGGCAAGCAAGTGAAGAGGCACCTAGATTTTGACCCAAATCCTTATGAAAATTCAAGAATATTGCCAAGACATTTTTGGTAGTCCAAGATCAAAGGAAGAAGTCAATTGGAAGTTGTCAACCTTACTAATTAACACGTGAACTACCTCCCCACATGCATGCACTATTTTTGGGAAGGTGGCTTTGTCAAGGACACATGGCTGCATATGCTAAAGGGAAAAAATTTACATCAGGTGCTTGCAAATAGTTCTGGGAGTGTGGCACGTCAACCAAATTTGGCGCAAAAGTGGAGTGGTCCACTACCACTTTCGGCGCCACTTCAACCCATTTCTAGTCACCCAATTTCATGCTTCTTGTACTATAAAGGCAAGACACAGGAAGACAAAAAACATCAAGTTCTCCTCCAAGCTTCATTTGGCAAAATACAAAAAAAGGTAGCATTAGTTAGCTTAGAATTTCCTTTCAGCTTTTGGCTTCTTATAAACACTAGAATTCTAACTTTGGCATTTTGAAAAGCATTTTATCTTGGAAGTTCTCACCTACTTTGTTCAAGGTTGGTTTATATATTCTTGTAATTTATTTTCTACCTTGAGTTAAATATGATGTATTATTTTCAAGTGTTTGTTGTTTCTTTTATGTCTTGCTAAAATTCTTGTCTAGGATTAGGGAATAAACTTGTTAATGTTTCCATGCACATTTAATTAAAGTTTTATTTCTGAATTTATTCTCTTTTATTCCGGTAATGAAACTTCACTATGTTAATTGACTGGCCATCTTTCAGCATAAATTTATAATTTGTAATTGGGAAACGTTAAGTGAGAGCGTCATTTGCCTGTAGAAAAACATTAACCGGGCTATAAAAACCGACCACGAAGGAGGAGTGCTTTTATTGGAGATTAAGTAGGTAAATTTCTTAATACACTTAGTTTATTTTTTAGCACTGGAAAATGCATAGTGGACATAAACTAGGAAGGGATTTTACGACACTACGAGAGTAGGTTATCGATCTAGCTTAGATTTACCGTTTTTTTAAAAAATAGTTTATTTTCAGAATTTAATTCATAGATTTTACATAGGCTAGCTATATAGTGACAAAACATGGTCTGCTTATGCTGAGCTTATTTGCATGGAAACATTGACAAGGAATTCCCCGAAGTCCTAGAAATTTAATATTATTGATTTTAATCTCGTTCCTAATCGCTTTAGTTTTCATTTGAAACATAAACTCCTCTCTAATTTCGATTTCTCTAGATAATCATAAATTGCTCGGTTAAGTACTACTTAGCAAAGATCCATGTCAGACGACCTTGATACTACAACAACCCTGTATACTTGCAGGAAGCTATCAACGTGACGAACCCCCGATTCCAACAATCTCTGATTTGCTAGATCGGTCCCTTATGTTTGATGCCTATGGATTTTCACTGAATTTTCCCAAGGAATAAAATTCGGGTAGTGATTTTTTTGATTGTTGGATTGGACAAGAAGAAGTAATAAAGGAGAAGAGGCCAGATTTTCAGTCGGGTCTTCACAGCTGGCAACTCCACTGTGGACTTAGAGGGTTTAAGAAACTTTGTGCAATCAATGGGTTTATCGTGTGCCTTTTTATGTGTCACCATACGTGCCTTCCATTCACAAGAATTGTGTGAAGCCTTGACTATAAGAGTGCGAGGGAATCCAAGTCCGCTGCATGCCGTCCTGCGGGGTTAGTAGCTTGAGTGCACCTGTTTCTCGCTGCTTAGCAATAATGGGGATTATCCCTTAGCGGCAGTCTTCTTAGCCCCCAACCAGCTGCATACCTTAAGCATCTCATGCATTATGAATCAATAAGTGGTATGTGCATTTTTGTGTGATTGCTATTTATTTAAGTATGTGTAAATAGAGTGCCTCTTGCTTCAACAAACCTACACCAAAAATTAAAAAAAAAAAAGAGTGTGTTTTGCCATAACCCCTTTTGCATCCAAAGCCCTTATACACCCATTCTTTAAATAATAAGGCAACTTGAGCACCAACGAAATGGGAAATGAGGAACTAGTTGCGGCCAAAGAAACCTAGTCCTTGCTAAAGGAAACAAATTCGAAGGTGTTAGCCTAAACATGTATTAAGTGCTTAATTAAGTAATTAATTAAGACTGATCTTGTTTAGTATATTTCTAATGAGTATTCAATGGTTATATTATTATTTTGATGATTACCAAACAATATGAAAAGCCCTTGTGTGTTTTAAGCATTTGCAGAAAATTTGGTTTCTGGCAGAAACCAAATACCTGAAGAATTGGCTTCAGCGTGGCTTTTCCGTCGAACCAAAACGTCACTGTCTGGGCAGTTGGAGAAGTGGTCCCGAAAAGTAGCTGACTTTTGTGCAATTAAAACAACAGATTTACTTGGCCTCAAGAGTCAACTAACGGTTAGAAAAGTGGTCCTCACACTCTCTTTCATGCCATCAACGAGCTGGTGGTCCTCATTTCCATTTTTGGAGAAAATTTTTGAAGATTGAAGAACAATTTCTGCCCAAGTAATTACCAGTTATGGTTCAGCCAACAACTAAATGTTGACAGTTCTTAAATGGAGAAAGAAGTCAACTTGTGCGCCACCTGGAAGCAATCTAGCCGTTGGAAGACACTCCTCCCTATCCTTAGAATCTATAAATAGAGGATTGAAGCCTTACAACAAATTAACCTAGCCATTCAAGAGATTCTAAGTTGAGAAAAAAGCTTACCTTATGAGATATTCTTGTGCTTAATTTGTGTAACTTCTTGAGTGAGTCACTCTTGAAGCTTTGCCTTGTGAAAGGTTGTAATCAGCAGGATTAGGGGATAATCTTGTTGGGTAGACAAAGCTAGGTTCGGCTTTGGGTTAGGTTTAGCAAGTTCAGCCCGCAAAAACTTGTGTATCATAGGTTATTTGGCTCGCCTGTAAAAGCCAAATTAGTGGATAGTTTAGAAATCCTAAAGGGGGGACCTTTAGGTAGTGGATGTACTCCTGAGTGGGGAACCACTATAAATTCCTTGTGTCCATTGCTTTTCTGTCTTCATCCTTGCATTTTCACTTAAGCTTAACATTTGGCTTCTGTGTCGAGCCAAATCTCTGAAAAGCCGAAAAAGAGGAAAATTCAACCCCCCTTCATAGCCTTTTCTGGGCCAACAATTGGTAGCGGAGCTGCGTTTTCAATCAAGTGGATTAACCTCCAGAGAGAAAGATCATGGCTTTTGAAGGTACAAGTGTCAACAAAGCTCCATACTTTGATGGAGTGAACTTTGACTATTGGAAGTTTAGGATGAAGATCTTCCTTGAAGGGAAAGATCTTGAGATGTGGAATATTTTTCAGAGTCCCTATGCCAGACATGCAATTCTGGTTTGAAGATGAGCTAAGGAGAGCTAAGCTTGATGCACAAGCCAAAAATATACTACTTTGTGGTATAAGTGAAAGTGAATTTCAAAGAGTTAGCTCTTGTGGCATAGCCTATGAAATTTGGAGGCTTCTTTGTGTCACACATGAAGGAACCAACCAAGTAAAGGAGTCTCGGCTCAATTGCCTAATGAGGGACTATGAGCTCTTCCAAATGGCTGCTGAAGAAACTGTGCAAGAAATGGATACACGCTTCACCATTCTTTGCAATGGTTAAAGTGGCAAAGATCCTTAGATCTCTACCTAAGGAGTGGGAGCCAAAGGTCACAGCTATTGAAGAAGCTTAGAATCTGAATGTTCTCACCTATAATGAGCTCATTGGCAAGCTTATTGTTCATGGCTCTAAGCTGGAACCAAAAGAACCAAAGAAGAAAGATTTGGCTCTTAAGGCGGACCAAGAGTCTAGTGATGAGTACAATGATGCGGATATGGCACTGATCACCAGGAAGTTTGTCAAATTTCTTCGAAAGAGGAAGCAAATGAAAGGAAAGAGCTTCCAAGGTGCAAAATCAAGTGAACAAAAGAAAGACTTACCTGTGTGTTTTGGCTACAATCGTTCGGGCCATATCAAGTCAGAATGTCCACACAAAAAAGCCAAATCTGATTTCCCTAGAAACAAAGGAAAGAAGGCTATGTCGGCATGGGATGATTTGGATTCATCAAGTCACTCTAATTCTGATGAAGCAGTAAATCTATGCTTAATGGCTCAAGAAGATGATGAGGTAAATGATTCTCTTGACTATACTTTTGATGAACTTCAAGATGCATTTGAAGAATTGCATGATAAGTATGAGCAAACACTTAGGAAGAATGCTTCATATAAGAAACATATTGATCTGCTTGAATTTGATCATGCATCTCACAAAACTACATATGAAACTCTTGAGCGTGCACATGCTGAAAGTTTGTCTATTTGTGAGTCATTAAAGAAAGAGAAACTTGCTGCTCAAAACGCATATAAAGACCTTGAGAAAAAGCTAGCTAGTAATTTGAGCAAGTGTGAAGAGATGATTCAAAAGAATGATGCTCTAAAGGCTGAAGTAGATGATCTAAAATGTTCTCTAAAGAAGTTTACTAATGGAAGAGATAGCCTGAATCTGCTGCTAGGACAACAAAGGCATTCACTAGATAAAAGTGGAATAGGCGCTACACATATGGCTTTTAACAAGCCAAATCTGCCAGTTAAATTTGTCAAGGCTGAATCTAGATCACAATATAGACCTAGATATCCTAGGCAGGGACATCATGAGCACTCACATAGACCTGATATCACATGCTATTACTGTGGAAATGTTGGTCATATGATCAGATCATGCTTTCATAGGAAGAGAAACAATCATGTTAAATATATTTGGGTTCCGAAAGGAGCCAAATCTAACCTTGATGGACCCAAGTTAGTTTGGGTACCTAAAACTTGATCATTTGACAGGATGCAAGGAATGAATGGGTTCTGGACAGTGGTTGTTCAAGGCATATGGCAGGTGACCCATTAAAATTTACATCCCTTCTCTCAAAACACCGAAGTAATGTTACATTTGGTGATAGTTCTAAAGGAAAAATCTTTGGTATTGGTAAGATTGGCACTAACCCAACTATTGAGCATGTGTTACTTGTTGATAATCTTAAGTACAACCTGCTTAGTATCAGTCAGCTCTGTGATAAAGGATTCAGAGTTACTTTTGAATTATCTAGATATCTTGTGAGTAGAGTTAATGATGAGAATATCTTGTTTGTTGGAAAGAGGATTGGTAATCTATATTCCATATGTTTAAATGAGGTTACTAATCCTGAAATTAAGTGCTTTAGTGCAAGAACAGATACTGCAACTCTATGGCACAGGAGGCTAGGGCATGCAAATCTTGAACTTATCTTAAATTTTTCAAAAAAGGATTTAGTCGATGGTGTGAAGGCCCTCCCCCTAAGGGACCCACCAAATCCAGGTATTGTTACATCACTCCCTCCGCCCGTTTTGTGAAGGCCCTCCCCTCGAGGGACCCACCAAATCCAAGTATTGTTACATCACTCCCTCCGCCCGATTAAATCCTTTACCATGCTGCAGCACTAGGGATTCCAACTCGGGACGTGATGTTTTTTATCCCCCTCAATTGGTGAAGGTGCTCTCCTTGAGGGGGATAAAAAGCATCACGTCCCGAGTTCGAATCCCTAGTGCTGCAGCATGGTAAAGGATTTAATCGGGCGGAGGGAGTGATGTAACAATACCTGGATTTAGTGGGTCCCTCAGGGGGAGGGCCTTCACAAAAAAATGTTTTTTTTATGAAGGCCCTCCCCCTGAGGGACCCACCAAATCCAGGTATTGTTACATCACTCCCTCTGCCCGATTAAATCCTTTACCATGCTGCAGCACTAGGGATTCGAACTCGGGACATGATGCTTTTTATCCCCCTGTAACGCCCCGATTTTTCGTAAATTAATTTTTATGGAATTTTCAAATTTTTGGAATTTAAAATTCCAATTTTACCCATGTAGAATTTCCGGAATTTTGGTCAAGAAAATTAATGTTATTAATTTATTTTTACGCAGAAATATTTCATATATGTTGGATTTAATCCTAGTTTCGGGTTCTACGGAATTTAATTGTGTTTTAGGGTGCAACACATGGTGTAGTGTAGTTTGCCAAAAACTACGTAGTTTCAGGATAGGCCAGACATAAAAGACACACTTGACCCGCGTTTTGACCAAGGGAAGAGGGTTGACCATGCCTAAGACCAAAACGACGTCGTTTTGGTCCCGGCTGAAATCAACCCTAACCCTAGAGTATAAAAACATCTTTTTTCTCTCTTTTTCTTTCCTCTCTTTTCCCCGAACGGCCGCTACCCACTCTTCCTTTTTCTCTCTTTCTTTTTTGCCCTCAAGCCTCACTTCTATCTCGTCGAATAACTGTCGCCACCACACCTTTTTCTTCCTTCCTGATTCTCCTTTTCTCTTTGTTGTTTTGCTCGCTGCCCCTTGCGCTGCCGCTGTTGTCGGACGAAGGAGGAGAGCTTGTGTGATTTGGCTCGCGACATGGTGTCGAAGCCACACCCACCTGAAGTGTCGCCGCCGCCGATGGCTACAGACCTGACAGGTCTACAAGAGAGGATCGACCTCTCGAGTGTTGGGCCTTGTAGGTCGCCGACAAGGTAACACTCGCCGCCCTAACTTCCCTCTTCCTTTAGTTCTTCTTTCTTTCTGCTCTATTCCGCTTCTGGTTCTGGTTAGCTGTTAATGGGCGGTTTGTGCATTGTGTTGTGGGTAACGGCTAGGCTCGTCATGGTGGTGGTGAGTGCGATTGTTGGTGGCAGGTGTCTATCACTGTCTCGGTGTTGGTGCTCGGCGGGCGGGTGAGTTATCGATTGTTGTGCTGATGTTGCTGGCGGCCGGATGGAGACAGTGAATGGCGGGTGCAGGTTTGGTTCGTTGGTGGTGTGTTTGGCCGGAGTGAGGCCTGTTGTTGGTCCCTGTGTTGCCTCAGGTTGGGGTGGTGGCTGCCGGATTTGGTTGGCTGTTGCGGGTTTGTCTCGGACAGAGAGGTTGTGGAACGGGTTTGGACTATGAGAGCTCAATTTTCGGGTAAGGACTCAATATGTTCATTCTTCCTTTTTCTTCAATTCGTTTTAATGCCTGCGGTGGGTGAGTTTGATTTGAATGTTGCGTTGGTGCTTGGTTGTGTGGTCGGCAGGGTTGTTTGTGTTTCTGGTTTGGGGCCAACGAGGTTGGTTTTGAACAGAATACTGCAGATCTGGGTTGGACTGTTGATTCAGTGAGTTTCTGGCGAATCCTTTTGTCTTCCTCTTTCCAGATTCGTTGATACTTGTGTGGGTTGTGTTATTGTGTTTGAATTTGGTTTGGGTGCTGTTGGATTTTGGCAGAGTAGTCGGGGTTCCTTTCTCTTGGTTGTTGTGGTGTTTTCCAGCAGGGTTACTGAAATCCGGCGAGCTCGGGAATTTTCCGGCGAGGCTCGGGTTGCTGTTCCGGCAAGACATAAATTTTTTTTCGGCATTACATGGTAAATCCCGGTGTTGGCCGTTATTTGATTTTGTACATGACATGTAGTGTAATTGCATTTAATCGTTGTATTAAAATGAGAAGGATATAGTGGATACCGAGCTTGGAGAGTTGAGTGGCGTGGCTAGTATATGTCCGATGCACATAGTATCTTTAGGCCGGAAAATGTTTGGGCTCTAGAGTTCGGTTAATGTGATTATGAGGCTGGGCCGGGTTTAGGCCCAATTAATGTCATAATAATTTTACATGGGCTTTTAGGCCCAATGACTTATGAGGCGGGCTTTAGGCCCAATGGCTTGTATTTGAGACGGGCTATAGGCCCAATAAAGAGTAATTAATTTAAAATGGACTTTAGGCCTAGTGACTTTAATTGATGTGGGCTTCAAGCCCTGTGAACCGTTAATCGAGACAAATAATTGAACTTAAGAGAACTTTTAGTCTCGGGCTACGGTTATAGGATTTGTCGAGCAAAGACCATAGACTTATCTTAATTGGGCTTAAAGACTAAAGATTTCATATCGTTATAGTCACGGCATTGACATGCATTCATCATGTTTTTATGTGAACCTTATGTGTGGTCGTTTTGATTCCAATATAGGATATGTTAAGGTGGAATGAGGCTTCGGCTTCCGAGACTGTTGATATGGCCCAGGTGAGGACTTATAAACCTTTGTATGCATTACTGCCTACAATACTCGGTTAATAAATATGGTACATGAAGTGGTAATATTTGGTTGGTATTGTATGCTGTATGCATGTATGCTTGCTGTGTTGGTGTTCCTGTGTGCACTTGTATCTTAATGGTGATACTTGATGTGATATGCCTGATTATGTAAATCGTGTGCCTGTGTAATATGACATGCCAGTTGAGCATGATTTGTTTGTTTTGACTAAATAATATGAGATATGATTCTGTGATTCGTGTGGTGATTTGTGGGCTGGAGGCTCGGACTGGAAAATAAAATGTTAAATCCACACAATCCTGGACAATCATAATGTATGGCACATATAACTCATTAAGTATAACTGAGAATAATGTACAATAAAAATATTCTACTGTGGTGCTGTTGACCGGTTGGTTCGAGCGGGAAGTGATACCCCTCGGGATTACATGCGGGTTAGCATGGTATATGCGGTTTAGCATATGGGTCTGTGATGACCGGTTTCTACCTCCCTCTTTCTACCTCCCCCTTTCTACCTCCCACTTTCTCTCTCTCTCTCTCTATGATGATATTTGGGCTTGGGCCCTGGTTGTATTTGGGCTTATGCCCTGATTGTCTGATCAGACGGGACCGAGCTCGACGCACACAGTAGAGGGCCCTAATAAAATGTTAAAACTCTAAAAACGATAAAGTATAATTATAATAAGATGATAAAAGACCGGTGATGGTTTGAAGTCTGTTGATGACTTGTGACATGCATTGTGTCTTGTTTGTGCACTATGATTGCTACTGCCTGACGCCGGTATTTGTGGTTGATTTGTATTTGTATACTTTGGTTTATTTGTTTGCGGTGAGACAGTGGTTGGTCTCATCCCCTCACAGTCTTGTCACAGGTTAGCTGATCGATGATCAGAAGAGCATATCAGCAGGTGGCGGTGCTTTCCTCCTTGGGTCGGATCCATAGGGTTCATTGCATACGTGTTGTCATATGTATTTGTCTTCCGCTGCATACTCTATTTTGATATAATGTATTGTCTATATGTTGCTTAATTAATGATTATCTTGATTTTTATCGTATCCCGGGGCAGAAGGGTATATTGGTCACTTCACATGATATAATTAATTTAATGGATAATTTGGGATACGGTGTTTTAGTTGATGATTTTTCGTGTCCCGAAAATAATAAGGGCAATTTGGTCATTTTACATTTAATTTATAGTTTGTATTAATAAATTGGGACACAGACGTTTCAGATGGTCTGCCCAAACTAAAGTTCGAGGCAGAAACCAAATGTCGTGCATGTCAACTCGGTAAACAAATCAAAAGTTCATTTAAACGAAAACATGTGGTATCGACTTCTCGACCTCTTGAACTTCTACATATTGATCTTTTTGGTCCTATGAGAACTGTGAGTCTTGGCGGTAAAAAGTATGCTTTCGTTATTGTTGATGATTATTCTAGATTCACTTGGGTTTTATTTCTTTCTCAAAAAGATCATGCATGTCAAGAATTTGATTCTTTAGCTAGGAAGCTGCACAATGAAAAAGGGTATAAAATATCTAAAATCAGAAGTGATCATGGAGGAGAATTTGATAATTCCACCTTCAATCAATTCTGTGAGCAAAATGGCATTGAACACACATTTTTGACTCCTAGAACACCTCAACAGAATAGGGTTGTGGAAAGGAAGAATCGAACCTTACAAGAAATGGCTAGAACTATGCTTAATGAGTATAAGTTACCTGCTTATTTCTGGGCTGAGGGTGTGAACACAGCATGCTATGTCCTAAATAGAGTCTCTTTGCGTCCATTAATTGAAAAGACACCTTATGAGATTTGGCATGATAGAAAGCCAAATATTGTATACTTTCGCACATTTGGCTCCAAGTGTTACATCCTGAATACTAAAGATAATTTAGATAAGTTTCAAGCTAAGTCGAATGATGGTATATTCCTTGGTTATTCATTGAATAGTAAAGCCTATAGGGTATATAACAAAAGAACCATGGTTGTTGAAGAATCCATGCATGTGGTGTTTGATGAGATTAACTTGAATGATCTTAGTGATGATACAAATGTTGAGTTTACTTCTGATAATCAGCCATAGGTTATTGATATTGATGAGGCAAAAGATGTGCAAATTCCTGATCCAATTGCGAATGAACAACATTTGGCTTCTCCCGAGCCAAATGTTCATAACAGCAGTGTGCAGCCAAATATTCTGGAATCTGGCTCATGTCCACAGCTGAGAAACTCAGAGGTGCAAGCACCTAGAGGACACTCAACAGAGGCCATTTTAGATGATCCTAGAAGAGGAATAACCACAAGATCCAGATTACAAAATATCAATAGACATCTTGCATTCTTGTCTCAAGTTGAGCCCAAAAATGTCAATGAAGCCATACTTTATGAAAATTGGGTGATGGCAATGCAAGAAGAGCTTAATCAGTTCGAGAGGAACAATATGTGGGAGCTTGTTACAAGGCCTAAAGATCATCCTATCATTGGAACCAAATGGGTCTTCAGAAACAAGCTTGATGAGTCATGAACTGTGGTAAGAAACAAAGCTCGACTGGTTGCACAAGGTTACAATCAAGAGGAAGGTATTGATTATGATGAGACCTTTGCACTAGTAGCTAGACTTGAATCCATTCGCATGCTGCTTGCATTTGCATCATTTAAATCTTTCAAGCTCTATCAAATGGATGTTAAGAGTGCTTTTCTAAATGGATATATTATGGAAGAAGTATATGTAGAACAACCTCCAGGATTTGAAAACCATGAGCATCCACAACATGTGTTTAAGTTGAAAAAGGTATTATATGGTCTTAAGCAAGCACCTAGGGCTTGGTATGATAGATTAAGCTCATATTGATTTCACAATACTTTATAAGAGGAAAGGTAGGCTCAACTCTATTTGTGAAATCTAACAAAGAGGATATCATTATTGTGCAAATATATGTTGATGACATTCTATTTGGTGCTACTAATGAATCTCTTTGTCAAGAGTTTGAAAAGCTTATGCACAGCGAGTTTGAAATGAGCATGATGGGAGAATTAAATTTCTTCCTGCGGTTTCAAGTTAAGCAACTCAATGGTGGGATTTTTCTTAACTAAGCAAAGTACACACGAGAGCTGCTGAAAAGATTTGGCTTGTCAGAAGCCAAAACTAGTCCGACACCAATGAGCACTAGCACCAAACTTGACAAGGATGAGAATGGTAAGGATGTTGATGTAAAACTATACAGAGGCATGATAGGTAGTCTTCTTTACCTTACAGCCACAAGACCAGACATTATGTATAGTGTTTGTTTGTGTGCTAGATTTCAATCATGCCCAAAAGAATCTCATCATAAAGCTATCAAGCGCATCTTCTAGTACTTAAAAGGAACATCATCTTTAGGCTTGTGGTATCCTAATGTGAACTCTTTTGAACTAACAAGCTACTTAGATGCAGACTTTTCAAGGTGCATTCTTGATAGAAAAAGTACAAGTGGTACTTGTCAATTACTTGGACAATCACTTGTATCTTGGTCAAGTAAAAAGCAAAATTCAGTTGCCACTTCCACAACTGAGGCTGAATATGTGGCAGCTGGTGCATGTTGTGCATAAGTACTATAGATGAAACAAACACTTGCTGATTATGGACTAACTTTCAAGTGTGTTCTTATCTTTTGTGACAGCTCAAGTGCCATCAATCTAATTAAGAACCCGGTGCAACGCTCTCGAACCAAACATATTGAAGTGAGACACATCATTTTATTCGAGACCATGTGTTGAAGAAGGATGTGGCCATTGAGATTATGAGAACTGAGAATCAACTGGCTGATATCTTTACCAAACTATTGAAGAAAGATCAGTTCACCAAAATCAGACTCGAGCTTGGTATTTGCAATATATCTTAAGTATTCTGATTTGGCTCCACATTTGGTTTTTATGTATTGATGCATATCATAACAAATCATACACATATGCACTTAGAATATACTCAATTGTCACACATCTCACACCAGCACTAAGCATCTGAGCATATGAGGACACATCGTGGCTGTCATCTAATCATCAAAGGCATCAAGGAGAAAGAGCTGCAGTATTTGGTTCATGGACGAGCCAAAACCTATTATCCAGTGGACAAAAGGCAGCGGTTAATAAAAAGAAGAAAGAGAGTGCAAAGTCAACTAGACAACATCTGAGGCAACGGCTATATGTGGTGTCCCACATCTGTCAAAAAGGAAAAAGGAATAACTGAAAAGCAAGCGGTTCATTTATGGTAGTTGGACCACTTCCTATTTTAAAAGCCCGTGATTATCTCTCCCTCCACCATTACCCACCTTCTCCTCAACTTCCCTTTTCAGTTTTTCTCTGAAACACAAACACCTCTAACCCTAAACACTTACCATTATGAGAACCAACAAAGGGAAAAATCTCAAGGAGACACCCTCAAAACAGAAACCACCGAAACCACCAGCACCTCTAAAAGGGAGACCCAAGGCTGCTGCTGCAAAACCGGTGTTCAAGAAGACCACAACACTAGAGAAGAAAAAGGGCAAGGAAAAGAAAGAGGAAGCAAGCCCTGACCTCACTTCACCTGAAAGAGAGGTAGTTGTTCAAATCGAGAAACTCAAACTTGGGGCTCAGACCCAAGAAGCAATGGTGTCTCCAGGAGGAGAATCAGATTCCAAGGTGCATGCATTCAACCTTGAAGAAGCACCACCAGGGAACATCTTTGAAACGGGTATTTTAATCTCTGAATCTTTTGGTGTTCGAGTTTCAAGTTCTGGAGAGGTGTATGTTGCTGATAAGACCTTGGTAGGATCGATTGATACTCAATCAGATGCTAGGAATGCTGTAATCGATAGTATTGTCATGACTATTGAAAAATCTATTGATTGTGTTGGTGAGGGTTCTGGTTTGGCAAAGGCCAAATCAGATGCTGCTGTTGTGAAAAGGGCTGAATCGAGTGAAAAGGTTAAGCCTTTGAGTGTAGATGAGGGTTCTGGCTCACCAAAAGCAAAAACCAATTTGATTGCTGCTTTTGTGAGGTCACTTGTGCCTCCTCCGGGAAAAGATGCAGAGGAGTTCTATGAGGAGAAGATGAAGGAACTAGGTGGTGTCCTGGTTCATATGAAGAACACTGAAGTTGACGATTTGGCTGCTGTGCAAGCCAAATCCAGTACTCCTGTAGAAGAACAGAGCTTGGCTGATGAAGAAGCCAAATTCGGAGAAGTAAAAGTGACAGAAGAGACAGAGAAGGGCAAAAGTGCTGAGATTGGTGATGAAATCCAAACAGGGATTCCAATTTCCGAGGAGGATAAAGATGCAACAGATGATTTGGTACATGTTGCTGAAATTGCCAAAGAAGTGGCCAAACAAGTTGATGAGGATACAAAGGAAGATTTGGCTCAAACTACTGAGAAGGCCAAATCAGTTGAAGAAAAACCAGATGTAGATGAGAGCTTACTGCCAGAAGGAGATTTGGCTCAGCCTGAGACCAAATCTGCCACTGAGAAGGTTAACCCAAGCATTGAACCAGAGGCAGAGAGTTCTAAGACAAAGTCTGATGTGCTTAAGCCGAAGATGCCAAAACATTTGGCTTGTACTCCAACCACCCAAGTTTCTCGAGCAAGACATGTCAGGCCAAGCACTCGTGTGAAGACAGTGTTTGGAAAAGGAGGAAAGAAGCTGGGAGAAAAAGTTGTGGAGGTAGATTCTGATGATGATGAGATCCACGGTGAGAACTCACCTGTCCATGATGATTCCAGGAAGAGAAAGAGAGATGATGAAGAGCAAGAGAGCTCAGGAGCCAAGCAAAGTGATGAAGAGCCAAATGATAGTGACAATAAGTAGAATTCAGAAGAGAAAAGCGAGAAGGAATCAGAGAAAGATGATGATGAGGATAACAGTGAAGAAGATGGGGATAAAAATGAAGATGATGAAGGAGAATCCGACAAGGAAGAAGAAGAGGAAGAAAAGGATGAGGAGTCTGGGAATGAAGAAGAAGCTACTCCTGCACCAGCCAAGAGAAAGCTCAAGAATCTGTCCAAATCCAGATTCAAGAAGAGGCCTAAGAAGAAGTATTTCACTCATACTCCAACCTATACAATGGAGCTTGATAATTTTAAGGCCATTGGTGTAACAAAGCTGCTGAAGGATGCTACTCTTGAAACCTTAGCCACTTTGAAGGTACAAGGTTATGAAGTTGTTGTGAAGGATTTCTATGACAACATGACCATTAACTATGGAAATAAGGGGCTAGTTGAGTGTATCAAGACAACCATCAAAGGCAAGAGAATCAAGGTGACAACAGAGTTGATCTGTGATGTGCTGAAAATCAAACTAGGGGAGATCAGATTCTATGATTCAGCATCCGGGACTCCAATTAACATTCCCAAAACTCCATGTCACTCCTAGAAGAACCAGATTCTCTTCACTCTAAGAAACTTGATCAATGGATTTTGGCATGCCTCATCAAGAAATCCTCTATATGCTTTGGTACACTTATCCTTCATCACATGGCTCTTTACAAGGAGCATTCTCATGGATCTCTGATTACACTGCTGGCCAGGAAATTAAAGATCACTCCTACTCTTGCTGATAAGCCAATTGTTCTCAAGAAGATCAATTCTGTGACCAAATCTGCTGGAAAGGGTTTGAAAATTGGTGATGTGTCAGAGCAAGTGACTACTCTCAAGGGAGAAATCAGTGAATTGAAAGATGAAATCAGCTCTATCCGTAGCCAAATGAAGAAGTCTCAGAAAAAGATCTTTGCAAAGCTCGACCAAATTGCTGCTACTATCTCTCGTGATGCTTCTGATGATGAATGATGCTCCAATTGATCTGATGCTTTAGGTCATGCATTGCATTCCCCATAAGTACTCTATCTATTTATTTTGCATAAGTACTTTATTTTATTCCTACTGTTCATATTTGGTTTGTAAGTCGAATATTTGGCTTTACTTTGGGTTTTTATAATGCTATCTATTATCTCCTTTGGCTCTTATTGTTAGAACAATAGCCCTACGCTAGAGGGGGGGGGGTGAATAGCGTTTATCGGACTAATACGAAATAAGCAGGAAATAAATGCGGAATTAAAACAATTGAAGGACACAAGCAATTTATCCTGGTTCACACACACACTACTTGTGTGGCTAATCCAGTCCTTCAAGAGACTCTCTTGAAGATTCCACTAACTATGTTAAGCTTACGGGTGCTTAACAAACCGTTACAAA